>PISX010029679.1:0-19695 GCA_004024625.1 Mellivora capensis
GAGCAGTGGAACCACGAGAGACACGGTGAGTCCCAACCACACACGGCACGTGAAAGGCGCCCGTCAGAACAGCTACACACTGCTCAGCCCCACTTATAGGACATTCCGGAGAAAACGGAACTATAGAGACGGTAGTCAGGTTGGTGGCTGCAGGGGAGAGGAGGGAGGGGAGGGAGGAGCGGGAGGGGCAGGAAGGGCGGGAGGAATGGGCGGGGCGGGAGAGCACCGGTGCTCCGTTATTCTGCGTGGGGCTGAGACGTGCTTACCACGCGTGTGTCTAAACCCAGGGAAATTCACAGCCCTGAGAGCAAGCTGGGATCCCCACAAATTTTTAAAATATTTAGAAGTTCGGGGGATCTCAGGATGAAGTGAAAATGCATCAGGACAATCCAACTATATTACAAATATAGGAAACCCCCTCACTGAAGCAGGTGGGGAGAGGCACCGGCCTGAATAACTTGGAAGGGAGGGCGTCTCCCACCAAAGCCAGGGGCGCCGCGGGAACTCCGCTCCAGCAGGGAACATGGTCTCCGGGGGGCCGGGGTCCACCCGCTGACACCGCTGTGCCGGGGCCGGGCCGGGAGCCCCCGAGAGCAGACGCAGGTGGAGGGAGCCGGGGGTCTCCCTGTGCATGGACAGGCGAGCAGGAGGGGCCGGAGTGGAGGTGGGGGCCACGATGGTGCCGGGCAGGAGTGTCAGGGGAGCACGTGTCCAGGTCGTGCACACCCTGGTGGCTGTGCACAGAGACGTTCCCCGATCTGCGTGCACATGCGGTCAGCACACACGCGCACGTGTCTCGCTCCGCTGGCCAGGAGCCGCGGAGCAGGGACAGCCACACCCGTCACCCAGACCTTGGCCACCAGCGTCGGGCAGCCGAGAGAAGCCGGGCGTCTGGGAACAATGGACGCGTCCAGGACCCGGACAAGACGCGCGCATCCAGAGTGAGTGCGGGTCCTCCCATGTGCCGGAGAGCGAGCAAACTCTCCAACGCACACCGACGGGGGAAAAGCCAGCTGCAGGGGCGCTCAGCAGCCAGAGCTGGAACGCTCCAGCCACAGAACAAATAATGTAATATTGGGTTATAACGCAAAGTGCAAAATCAATATCCATGAGGCCATTTAGGTAGAAACAAATTAGGCCATAAACAAGGAAATGGGGATGAGTAGACACAGCTCCCAGGCCAGAAGATCCCAAATACGCTGGCGGACACCCTGCTCAAGGAGGGGAGTGTGACCCCACTCTAGGCGTGGGCCATCCTCGGTGGCTTCCCTCCCAAGCGGGCGGTCTGGAAAGGGGTGGGGAGGCCCCGATCATGGACAAACAGTGTGACCGGTATGACACGGCCAGATGGCCAAGCCGACCTCCTGGTGTAAGTCGCGTTGATAGCAAGTGTCTTGCTGCGTGTGGTGACGACGGTGCCTCACCTCTGTGGCCTTCCTCCTCAGACCCACGACCTCGGTCTGAAAATGAGAGAAGCGTCAGGCACAAACCTACAACATACCTGACCAGCGCGTCCCCCAGCTGCTGTGGTCACTGAAAACAAGGAAAGTCGGAGAAACGCTGGCGCCAAAGGACCCCCGTGGTGAGCGGCAGTGCGGTGTCCCGGGCGGGACCTGGAACCGGAGGGACACAAGACAGAGACCAAGGAAACCTCGACATGGACGTTTACCAGTGGAAATATCTCAGCATCGTTTGTCCCTTGTGTCAACAAGGTGACCCTCGGGGAGGACATTAACTGCCGCACGAGCCAGCTGCGAGGTGCACGGGAGCTCCGGCCACTGTCACAGCCTTCCTGTCGGTATGAGGGTACAGCCAGCTTGGGGGGTTGGTAAAGCCCACGCCCACGTTGCCCTGAGACAGAAGCTGCATCCAGAGCGGAAGCCGGCGCTTCCTTGCTCGGTGCCGGGAGAATCCTGCCACCATCCGCCCCAAGGATCCCGCAGCTCCCTGTCTGCTTGCATCCCACACCATCAGGCCTGGCACCGGCTGTTTTAGGGAAGCCATTGTGTGCGGGTGGAAAAGTCCCCAGTTGATTTCCCTGGGGGGGCTCGGCATGGACTTCCTTCCACAAGGCCGCATCCATTCCTGCAGGAAGTTCCCGCTCAGGTCATGCCCACGGCCCCTGCCCTGTCCCCAGACAGCTGCCCCCAAATGCCCGTGCTGAGGGCCGTCAGGAGGACCTGGCACACAGTGGGTCCACAGCCGGGGTGGGACTCCTTAGGAAGACCTCGACACGTCCACCCGCGTGTCCCCTGGCCTGCAGGGCAGACGGTGGGCATGCGTGACCGCTGGCCCTTGTTAGCACCAACAGCCCCTCAAGCCGCGCCCGGCACTGGGAGCTTAGATAACCCCCACGCGTCCATGCAGGCCGCTCGCACCGGGGCGGGGGGTGCTGAAAACCCGGTCCCCTAGTGTGGGCAGAAGGTTCTCACCTGAAACACAGGACACATGGGCTGAAGATGAAACAACTGTGAAGTTGGAATTCTTTACAATCAATTTGACTGTGAAGTATCGGCAGTGCGTCACCAGGGCCAGGTGGCCCTCATAAGCCGGAGCCCTGGGTGCCGGAGTGTGTTCATCTGCAGCTGCCCCGTGGCCTGATGTTGACCTGGATGAGCATGCGCCGTGGACAAAAGCCTCCCAGCCAGTTCTGCTCCCAACAGGCACTGGGTGAGCTTCTCACCGCAGGTCCCCATCCTGTGCACTCCCTCCCCTGGCCCCACCAGGACAGGGTCGACCCAGGGAGCCCGTGTCCTGTACGGAAGAGACTGGCCCTCCCTGGGCTGTCTTCTCCCGGACCATCATCGCATACCACCCTTTCTTGCCAGCAACAGAGAAGGAGGGACTTTGTCCTCCCTCTCAAGACGAGGTCCCCCGGGTGCCGAATGGCTCCAGGTGGGTCCCAAAGGGAACAAATCCAAGAAGGACAATGTCAAAAGAAGGGTCCTCAGAGAAGAAAGATCCACAGCCTTCGCCCCTTCCCCACCTGGTCCTGGGGCTTGGGGCACTGAGCAGCCTCTGTTCGAATCATTCGGGGTCGCTGACAGCTTAGAGAATTAGGTGGGGTCTGTGAACACTCCGCAGAAAAATGCGCAGAGCCAGAGACACACATTCAACTTTGCTCATGATTCTCATGACTTTCAGGGTCCACGGAGCCTGTGAAGCCACGTTCAGAACCTCCATCCCCGTGCATGCCACTCCCCATAACGAATACATGACTACGGAGATAAAATTAGACGTCTACCTCATCGCGAACACAAAAATAAATTCCAGATGGAGTAAAGACCTAGATGTGAGATGGGAAACTGTAAAACATTTTAAAAAGCACAAGAGAATGTTTTTATTGCATCCTGGAGGCGACGAGACAATAAACACACAAATCAGAAGCGAAACAGCCCAACAGAAGAGTGGACGGAGGACAAGAGCCCCAGTTCACAACTGGGCGAGACCCCAGCAGTCAACGAGGCGTGAGGGAGTGTGCATCCCCGCCGTGATGATGCCCTGGTTCACATCCATCCCCTGACAAATGCTGATGAGCCTGATAACGGCAAATGTTGGCCAGAACATGGAGGCACAGGAACTCTCATTGTCGCTGGCGGGCAATAAATTGCTAGAACCACTTCGGAGAGCAATTTGGCAGTTCCCACAGAAGCCAAGATTGCTCAAGCTCCCCAAATGACCCGGCAATTCCACTCAGGGTGGCTCCCCGCAGGTGACCTCGCACACGCTCACAAAGCTCATTCTCAGAGGCGTATCTAAGATAGCGAAAAAGGCAACCAAAAAAAAAAAAAAGATCTCTGATTGGGGAAATGGGTAAATATTAGTTATTCATGCCAAAGAATACAAAACAATAGTTAAAGTGAGTGAACTAGGTCTCTCTCTATCAGCATACATAAATCTCCAAGACATGATATCGAGGGGAAAGGGAAAACAAGAGACAAAAGGATTCGGGTAGATGGCCCTGGTGTGTGAGTTTCCAAGGCACAAGACACGACCGCGCTTCGTGGTGAGCACATGCGGACCTCTGGACAGCATGAGTCTGTGCAGAGAGAGGAAGGCTTTCCCTGCCATTTTCCAGAAGCGCTGAAAGAAAACAGGGTGAACAGCCAGCACCTGCCACTTTGGGTAAATACCTCCATTATGTGCTTGTTTGGACTTTGCGACCTTCAGAAGTAATTCACACTTTTATTTTTTTAAACAATGTTTCAGAATTTTCTGTATTTTTGTAAACAATGCATGATCTCTGAGGTGGCTGGTCCCCCGTGCTCCAGGAGCTCTGCACAGCCCAGCTCGGGCTGGGACACAACTGCAGTGTCCTATGGGATGGAGAACCCCACTTCCTACGGCAGCGGACTCCCCATTTCCTTTGGGACAGAGCACCCGTTTCCTTTGGGACAGAGCCTACATTTCTTTGCAGGAACTTCCGAGCTCAGATTGCGATGACCCCACTGGGGGAGATAAAGAGAGTGATGCAGGGCAGCCAGGGTGGCTCTCTCCAAGGACCGGACACTGAGCTGAGAAGTGAAGAAGAGAAAGATCCAGTCACTGCGGAAAATGGAATTTTTTAGGCAGAAAAAACAAAATTTGCAAAGGCCTCTAAATCGGGAGAGTCTGATGAGGAGGAAAGCCAGTCTGACTGGAGCGAAACCCGGGAAGGAGGTGTTGGACCTAGAGCGGAGGTAGAGACACGCTGAGCCCCGATCCCTGCCACTGACTGAGCCTGAATCCTTCATACACCGAGCGTTGATCACACCCTGAGCCCCGACCCAGGTTTTACTCTGAGGAGCCCCGTCCCTGCCCATGGACGGAGCCCCAACCTTCGTAAAAAACCAAACTCTGATTCCTGGTCCCAGAGTAGCCCTGATCCCTAGTCAGGGGCTGAGACTTGATTCCTGGCCACAGACCGAATCCCGATCTCTGGTCACAGGTTCCATTCTGATCCTTGGTCATGGGCTAAGCCCTGAGCCCCCCCTTGTTCTGAACCCTCCTTTTCCCTGGCTGCTTCTTGGAAAGATCAGAGGAGGGCTGCGGCTGGCTCTCCCGGGCCCCACCCTCCCGTGCGCTGCAGCGGGGCCAGCGCCTGGCCTGGCCCACGCGGTTCCCTTCTTGGCAGGTGTGTGAATCCCGGAGGTCATGTCGGGGCGCGCAGCAAAAGGCGGCGGCGTCTACGTGCCTCTGCAAAGCCACCATTTGGTCCACGATGGGTACTAATTGCTCTCAGTGGTGCCTGGTGCTCTGTTAAAAAAAATTTTAATGTTGATTTTATTGAAAAACAGAAATAGCACAGCATATGTTCGGACCATCTTCAGTGCTAACTGGCAGTGCGGAGGGGCCCGCGTCCCAGGCCCCCTTGAGAACCTGCAGGGCTGCTGACGGGACCCGCAGAACCCAGCTGCTGTCCGAGGGCTGCTCACCAGTGGGAGCCCCACCTCCTACAGTTTGTCTACCTGGGAGGTCAGACACGAAGCAACCGGTGGGGGGTTGGTGACCACCTGGCCATGCCGCTGACCCCATCAATGTCAGCGATGGTGCCGACGGAGACGGAGAGCAGGGGCGTGGCCACAGTGTGGAGGACGCCCGATAAAGACACCTGTGTCCCGAGCATCCAGGCAAATGCCGGAGAGGGACAGACAGGGCACGAGTGTCCAGGAGCAACCCAGAAGCCCAGCAGGACCGGGTGTGGGAGCTGCACGTGCTCTCCCTGCTCTGGCCCTACGGGGCCCTCACCAGTCCACCCTAGGTCCACCCCACTACTCAGTTGGCCTGGGACAGAGCCTGCGGGTCTGCAGACCCCGAGCGTCCACATGAAGGGTTCAGCCTTGGGGCCAGACGACAAGGAGGCCAGCAGACTGTTGCTGCCCCTCGCCAGCGACAGTGGTCCACGCTCAGGGATCGGAAGGGACTGGGGTTCCCATCCCCCTCTGCCTCTGGGTGTGTGTCTTCCCATCTCTAGCTCTCTGACTCTGTCCCCTGTGTTTGTATCTCTGGGTTTCCATCCGTCTCTTTACTTACCTGTCTGTCTTCTCACTCCCCCACCTGCTGCCCGGGCTCACCCAGCACTGCCCCAGGCCGATGACGGAGAGGCTTCCCTGGACCCGCAGAACTTGCCCTGTACTGGAGGAAGACAGAAGCCCAACATGGGGGCGAGAGTTCGGGGTTGGTGAGCGCAAGGGTTCACTTTGGCCCTAAGAGAGTGTAGTCTCCGCTGGGCGGGGAGGGACGGAGGGAGGGAGCGAGGCGGGAGCTGCTCCAGCGCGTGGCGGAGCACCGAGAACCTCTTGGGGACCCTAGAAAGCAGGGAGGTATGGGCGCTGGTCTGGCAGGGTCGACTGCGTGCTCTGGGAGGGTCACCCTGGCCATCGTGTGAACGGGTCATTTCAGGGACAACACGCAAAGTAGGTTTGACCTCCAGTGCCCCCTGCCGAGCTGTGTGGCGTGGGATGAGGGACCAAATGGGCAGCCTCACGCTCCGAGCATCCCCCTGCCCATAGCAGTCTCTGCATGTCAGGAGGCAGGGGCCAAGGTGTGCAAACAGCCAGCTCCCCACATACCCCGACCTCTCACCTCCAACCTCCGGCCCTACTCAATCGCCCCTTGAAGGATCCCAGCTCTTATTCCATCTCCACGCCATGCCCCAGAGGAGCACTTAGAAGTGGTGGCCAACTTGTCCTGGCCATCCCCTCCCCTGTCTGCTTCTGTGGCAGCAAGTCCCACACGCTCGGTGCCCCCGGCTCTGTCCCTGTCCCCTGCCATCCACCCTGCGTGTCTCCTGTGCTCCCTAGGGCTCTGGACGGGGAGGGAGCATCTGTGCCTGCAGTAGCCAAGCATGTTCTCAATTCTTCGCTTGAACACTCCCTCCCACCCCGTCTCCAGCCTCCTGACTGGCCCCCAGCACAAATCGGCCTGGCAAGTCCATCCTGGGACTTGTGCCTGGGGTCCTGAAGTGGGTCCCTGTTCAGTAGAACGAAGCTCCCACACGTCTTGCAGGCTGACCCCCCACTTCCCACCCTGCTGTCCAGGATCGCTGATTACCACCCAACCACCGCACCCACTGCCAGCCGGCCCCTCGCTGCCCAGCCCCTCCCCTGCCCCATCCCCCCAGGGCTGCCCGGAGACACAGTGCGAGGACAGACCTGACTTGCTGACCCACATCTGTCCCACGTCAGGGGCTGCCAGAGCTGCCCAGCCAAGCGGCTGAGCTGTGCGCCTTCAGGCCTTTGCCAAGCACTCCTCCTGCCGGCTCCCTTGCCCCACCGGCCCCGGGAATGCCCTCCCTGCCTCGCACACTCCCCAGGAATGCCTCCCTGGAGAAGCATGCCCTCACTCTGTCAGCCACAGGGCCCTGCAGCGGGGCCGATGGCGGGAGGTCATGGCCCCACTCCGCTCACTCTGCTGCCGGACAGGGAGGACATAAGTGCTCCCTCTCTCTCACTGCCTCTGCCCACCACAGTGCCTGTGGCTTCGTCGGGATCAGAAGACCTTAGGTAAGCGCAAGGTCAGCCCACTGAATGGATGCATTGACCTGAGTGATGCAAAGGGCTGGCCGTGTCTGCAGGGTGAGGACGGGACCTCAGCCAGGGCCTGCGATGCGTGAGCCTGGGAGGCAGGACCCCCTGGGCCTCAGGTGCCCTGCTGCAAGATGGGAACAAGGCCAGAGCAAGATGGCCCGGCGGCCAGAGCCCCAGCCCGACGCCAACCCCAGCCATGTCCGACATGCCATGCCCGACATGCCATGCCCGCAGAGCATCCGCTCTGGGCCAAGCCCTTCTCTGTTGCACTCCTCCCGCGGGCATGACCTTATCTCAGCGCCCGGCACAGGGATGCGGAGGAGCCTCTGAAAACCAAGGACAGCTCCCGAACACCTGTGTCAGGGGCTCTACGGGGCTGCCTGCATCTCCTCCCTCGGGCGGCGGCTGGTGGAGTTGGCGGTGGGGGCGCCAGCGGGGTGCCCTGTGCTCTGTGCCCTCTCCTCCGCCTCCATTCTGGAAGGTGCTAATTCTGACAGGCCCTGACAGCTGAGCCAGGGAGCCAAGGCTGCCCAGTGCAAATCTGCCAGGAGGCTCGCATCCTCCTCCGCCAGAGCCCACCACCCGGGGCCAGATGCACAGAGGCAGCTGCAAAGCAACTGCCCCTGGGGGCCATGCGGTAGGGTGGTTCCCCGTCACCAGATGATTGTGTGGCGTCTCAGCCCTGTCAGGTGACCCACACCCAGCGCTGCCCGTGACCCTGCTGTGGTGCGCCCCCCGTACACCGCGGACCCCCTGGAAATGGAGGGCTGGGAGCCGGAGAGGCCGCAGCCTGAGCACGCGGCAGCCCCAGAAACCTTTGCCCTGAACGGGCTTCAGGGCCAGTGAACCTGAGCGCACCCTGGGCCACAGCTCCGGGAGAGGGAAAGGCCCCAATAAACTGGAAACACCTGTTCTTCCATCTCGGCCAACACCAGCCCGGGAGAGAGAACGCAGAGCCCAGACCCCATGGGTACAGCCGCATCCCAGAGCACTAGCTCTCAGGGCTCTCTGTCCAGAGATGGGTCCCCCACAGAGGAGAGGAGCAGGGTCAGATGGAGGGAGGGCATCAGGCATCAGATGGCCTCTCAGGCACAGAAGGGCTCTTTTGTTCGTAAAGGGGCAGCCCCCTGACTGGATGGGGTCCAGGTGACATGTGGGGACGTCCAGGTGACATGTGGGGACCTCCAGCTGCCTGGGATGGACCTCTGGGGTATGAGTCCTCTGCTCTGGACATGTCCAAACAGAAGATGGGGTTTGGGGCCCTGATTCCAGCGTGTGCAGAGACACAGCCCAGGTTCAACCGTGGACTCTGGATTCTCTGCCCTGTGCTGGATGGAAGAGTGCACGAGGGCCAAAGGCTCAGACTCAGACGCCAGCAGACCTAAGCTGACACCTCCCGGCCTGACCCTCTCTGTTGGGATCAGGGACATGGAACACACTTCACCTTCCCTTTCACGATATGGTGCTCAGAAGGCTGGCGTGACCTTCCTGCTGTGGGCTTGCCAAGCAAAGGCAGAGCCGCGGCTTCTGCTGGGAGGTGGAGGGCATGCTGTCTCCCACAAGGGACCGTAACCCCACGTAGTGCTTCCAACTCATTGCCTCCCGCTCCCTGTAAGACGGGGCTGGTGGTGGAGGTCAGCGGCTTACACTGCAGACCTCCCTGCCGACCAAGCGGTCCACCCTGGAAAGGACAGCCCCATAAGCTGAGATCCTGGCTCCCAACCAAGCAAGGTGGCAGATGGCCAAGTTCTTCCCTGGGGTAAGCAGTGTGGCCAGATGACCCCTGCGAACCTCCCCTCACCAGACAGTTACGGGTTCAGGGGAATCTCAAGGCCACTGCCATCCCAGACAAGTGGCCCCCATGCACCTTGCTCTTTCTCATTTACCTTCATGATAAAGGGGCCCTGAGGGAAGGAGAGAGAGAAACAAGGAAGCACAGATTCTGAGGTTTTATTTTCTCGAGCTAGAAAATGAGAGCGAAGCAGAGTGAAGGTGACGGGGGGGGGGGGGGGGTCCGCATGCCTTTCCCGACACACCGAAGCCAGGCCGTCCGGGCCGCCCATCCAACCAACTCCAGAAAATGAGTGAACTGAACATAGGAAGCTGGAGTTCATCCCTTAGGAAAGAGGGGACCCTGTATCCAAGGGGCGAGGTGGCCACCACAGGCAGGGCCCAGACTGTGGGCCCAAACATGATTGTGGGCAAGTGGGCAGATCATGGGGCTGGTGCCCAGTCCAGGAGGCTGGTCCACAGGCCCGAGGACCCAGAGCCTGCATTGGTGGACATTCTTACACACTGGTGCCACCAGGAGATGGGAACCACTTGGGGTTACAAGGTTAGGGCTGAAAGGAAGCTGAGAGCTACACCAATGTCCAGGCACCGGCAGTGAAACCCTGGACCCTTGGCCAAAAGGGGGCCTAACGCATGACTCAGCATTCACCTTGGCCAGGAATGGTGCAGGATGCTTACAACTCAAGACTAGCTGGACAAATCCTTCACCTTGGGGAGCTGACAGGATACTTCTGGAGTCCTTGAACATCTCTTGTCTCAGGCCAGGCCAAGAACAAGAGGCCCCCGGCTGGGGGTACCTGGAGGGCTCATTCCATGAAGCGTCTGCCTTTGGCTCAGGTCATGATCCTGGAGTCCTGGGGTGGAGCCCCGCATGGGGGAGGTGGTCCCTCCTCAGCGGGGAGTCTGCTTCTCCCTCTGGCCCTCTCCCAGCCTCCAATAATGCTCGCTCTCTCTCTCTCTCAAATAAATAAATAAAATCTTAAAAAAAAAAAAAAAAGGCTCCAGCTGGGAGAGGAAGGGAGCCAAGTGTTGGGAGGTGTGGTTAGGCAGACGAGCTCCAGGCTCTGCAGTGACTGCTTCCTTCTCTCCGTGAGACCCTCGGTAGGAAAGCCCCTTGCCTTCTCCTCTCAGTTCTGTCCAGTGCAAGGCTCCATGGTGCATGGGTTGCACTGGCAAAATGGAGTCATGCCCCCACCAAGCACCTGGGACATGTCACATGTTTGAGTATGGTGAGGTCTAGCACCATATTCTTTATCTCATTATGCCGGCACAGTCCCTGCTAAGAGTACATGAAGGAACGAATGTATGCATTAGTGAATGTGTGCATGCATGAATGAATGCGTGCATGAAGCAATGAATGAGTGTGTGAATGCATGCATGCATCAATGTGTGCATGAACCAATGAGTGTGTGAATGCGTGCATGAACCAATGAATGAGTGTATGAATGCATGCATGCATGAATGCGTGCATGAAGCAATGAATGAGTGTGTGAACCAATGGAATGTGTGCATGAACCAATGAATGAGTGTGAGTGCATGCATGCATGAATGTGTGCATGAAGCAATGAATGAGTGTGTGAACCAATGAAATGTGTGCATGAACCAATGAATGAGTGTGAGTGCATGCATGCATGCATGTGTGCATGATCCAATGGATGAATGTGTAAATGTGTGCATGAACCAATGGATGAGTGTGAGTGCGTGCATGCACGCAAGGCACAGAGGTTCAGATGCAGAGCAACCTCGCTAGCTGACACTTCCCACTTAAGCCCGAGCCTGGAAAATAATTTAATCCACACTTGGGGTATATGCCTGATCTGTCTCTCCTGAGCCCCCACTGCATGGGCCCACCCCATGAGTAGTGCAGAGGGCCATCTCCACCCTGTTCAAAGGCACGGCTGGATGGAGAGGGTGCTGGGGAGGGTGAGGCTTCTCCCCAGCATGCCCAGCCCAGGGCATGCCCACATGGGTCACTCTGCCAGCCTAAAGGACCACCATCATGGGGGTCTTGGGAGGGGTCCCGGAGAGGGATTTGGAGGCCTGGTAGGAGGGGGTGTGTTGTGCACATGTGCCGAGGGGAGGGCAAAGCTCAGCTCTTCCATGCCCATTTTTCTGGGGGTGGTACTACTTGTGGGCTTTTACACCTCTCTCTTTATTAACGCCTCTCTCCTCCTCCTCCAGATTCTAATCGCCTTCCAGAAAACAGCTGCTATTAGCTTCTCCCTTGAGCCTCCAAATCCCTGGTGCTCAGCAAAATTCCCCTCTGATTGAAGCAGCTGCGCTGGGAGCTGAGCGTCCGCCTTCAGAGCTCATCAAAGCCCCTCAAAGGGGAGATTAGCAGCATCCCATCAGGCCCGGCATTGTCACTATTCACCGCGCCAGCCACGCGCGGCCACTGTGGGCCTCGCGGAAGACTCGGAATTAGAGAGTGCGGGGCTCTTAGAAGCATAGGCTTTCAGAAGTATGGAATCATCAAAATCTTCCCCCCAAATCAGCTCAGGGTGTTAGAATTTTAAGGACGCATCCTTTCAGACGCTCATACTCTTAGAAGTCACCTCGAATCTTATTCCCATTAAGTTTGGGGTAAAATAAATACATCGACTGTCTGACACCAGCGTCCCAGCTTGGCATGTTAGTTATTAAAAGCCCAGAGTTGCAACAGCTGTGGGTCCAGAAATCATGCAGTCTGGGGGTTGGAGGGAGACAGGACTCCGAAGCATCCATCCCCCCCAGCCCTGCTCCCTTCAGAGTTGCCCTCCCCTGCCTCTCATGGCTCACTGTTGGTCCCCAAGTCTGCCCCTCATTAGCCTAGGTCCAAGTGGTCTCAGCATGGGGAAGATACTTCCTATCCCCTGTGACTGATGGCCCCAGACCTCACCAGAGTTCCCTGCAGGCTCACACCCAGTCCCCTGCCCCACTGTACCTTCTCACATCCTGCCACCCTGCCCCTGCACTGGGCATGTCCACACCCAGCATCCCAGCCCTCTCTCTGCATGCTCACGCCCCAGCCCCCTGCCCCCAACAAGGTCCCAAAAGGCCCCCACCCTGAGGCATTTGCAGGCTCCAGCCTGGAACTACTTGCTCCAAGGAGACCCAGGACTAACCACAAAAGAGTCAGGCAGAAGCAGGGACGTCCCCTAGTGGGGATGGGGTCCTGGAATCCCCCAGCCCTCACCATCCTACACTCACCAGGGCCCATGGGCATCTGGTCTCAGGGCCCAACCCTCTGCACAAACATCAGACACCCTAGAGAGGATCACAGGGGCAGGGGTTCAAGTGGACAGGCTCACAAACTAAGTCCCAGTCTCACCCATGAAATGGGCCATCCTGTCCCTTTCTGGGATCACTAGGGTTAGAGAGCTGGTACATGCAGAGCACCAAGTGGGACTCCCAACACCCACAAGGTGCTGGGAATTAGAGGCACCCAAGTGTCCCGACACCACAGAGCCCCGGAGGAGGTGACAGGGACAATGGGGATAGGCGGGGCACTATACACCATGGGGGGAGGAGGGATTCTGCAGGCTCCCCAGTGCAGGTGCCCCTGGAGACTTTCCCTTCAGCTGACCCCTTGAGACGCCCCACACCCACCCAAGACCCCTATGTCACCCGTAGTCAGATAAGGCTGACTCAAGGGTCCTTCTCTGCCACTCACAACAACAGAAGGACAGGGCGGGCTTCAGGAAGTGTTGTTGCAGCCAGAGGAGCGGAGTAGGGGCCCTTGTCCCCGAGACCACAGCGTGCCTCCTCTCCCCCATCCCTGCTGCTTTGTTCTGGCCTGTCCCGTCCTGGTCCCCCTTGACCATTGCAGTGGCCTATTTCCCTTCCTGAGAAACCCCAGTCATTGTCTCCACCTCTGTCCCCTGCCCTCCCTCATCCACCCAGGTGAACCCCCGCAGCTCTAGGGACTCACAGGCCCGATCTCCACTACTGGTCTTGGCATTTGAGGTTCCCCTCTTCGGAACTGGAGCCTACCTGCTCGTCCCCTGCACACTCCTAGGCGCCTCCTGTCCCCACCACACGAGATGGCTCTGGACCTCCACTGCCCAGAAAGTTTCCTGGCCTCTGGACTTCTGCGCCCTGGAATGTCCTTCTCTCCCTGGTGGCCTCCCCTGTCACAATCCAGATGCATGACCCCCTCCGTGGCACTGTCCCCAGCAGCAATCACGAGGATCCTGACAAATCAGCTCACTCTGTACCGACGCGGGCACACTTCACGCTCAGGGTGGTGCGGTAACTGGGCAACGTCACGCTGCTTGTGACCAGAAGTTCAGCTCTGCCTCTTCTAGGAGCTTTTAAGTCGGTACCTAAAGAAGGCCACAGGGCCAGGGGCTTCAGCGGGTGCTGATGAAGAAGGCACTCTCTCGGAGGTGGCCGCTGCAGTAAAGCTGGGAGATGCACAAGATATGGCCCCGTTTGGCCATCTATAAAGTGGGCTGATGTTCTATCTACTGGATGGGGCTGATGTGAACATTAACTAAGATGATGTTATACAAAATACCACAGCACCTTGCACACAACAGGTGCTCTGCAAACAGGTGCTCAGCAAACTGGTGCTCAGCAAACTGAGTGTTCCCAAGCCCAGGCAGTGGGGCCAGGAGCGGGGAGTCTTGGGAGACTGTGCCCACTTCTTGGGGCTTCTCCAAACCTCTGCTTTTTCTGATATATCAGGAGAAGGAAGTTGGTTATTTTCCCCCCTGCCTTCCCTGTCACCATGTGCACATGTTCAGGGACTGGTTTTCCGTCTGCTGCCCTTATACAGGTGTCACCTGTCAACTATCGTCACCAAATTAACACCATTTAAAATTTCCAGATCCCTGCAGCACACCCAGAATTACTGCTATTCCCATAATTGTTTACTGTGATCTTATGGCACCGTTTGCCTGGTAGAACTTGGCAAGCCTGTTGCAAACATTTGCATCTGTGTTGTTCACAGCAACATGGTGCGGGAGTGTCAGGAGCTCCACGCTCAAAGGAGAGCACGGACACTCCCGGAGGTCGCTCTCTGCAGGGCAGCAGCACAGAGACCTGGCAGTGTGGGTCTCGCTCTGCACTCAGCTGCCCAGCGGCTGCTCCCCTCCAGATGGTGACATCTGGCGCTCAGGGAGGTGTGGGACATGGCCATGCCCACCCCCAGCACCGGGAGCGAGCACGTAATCCAGCCCGGCCAATCAGCGTCTTCTATCCTGGACTGGGGATGATGGTAGAGCTCCATCCTGGGACGTGTCCTGGAAGCATGGGGAGACAGGGACCGTCTTCTGGAGCTGGCCAAGGTACTTGGGCGCAGGCCTAGAGCTGCCCTGCCTGCTCTCAGAGTGAGGATGACAGGCGAGCTGAACAGCAGAGATGATAATGTCCTGGAGTGCCCGGGCCTCCCTCTTGAGCTCGAGCCTGGTGGAACGAGTTTCTGTGTCCTGAGACCAGAAGAGCCCTGAATAACACACTCCAAACCCCGTGTTTCCTTCTTGCTGATCCTGGAGAAGGAGGTCAGGCCCATGGAAGGGGGGGGGCGCTGAGCAGGGGACAGATTTAGACGCAGGAAGATAGGGTTATGAGAGGAGGGACCCGTGAGCCCGTAGCTGCCCCCCCTTTCCTGGAATGTGGGCCTGGCCTCTGATTCCTGAGACCGTCTGAGTGGCCCGTGCCCCAGACTGCAGCCGGCACATAGCCTCGCAGTGTGGCTGTTGGACTACAGACACACCCAGCTGTGCAGGGGGAGGGCGCCACCAGCAGCCCCGCCCTGCACTAATGACAGGAGGCATTTGCCCTCTGTGCTCAGGAAAGGCCTGCATGCCGACCATTATAAACCCATTACAGGTGAGCTGAGCATCGCCGGTGGTGAGGCTCCCAGGGGCCACTCTGAAATGAGCCTCTCTCACCATGGAAGCCCCTCTGGGGGAGCGGCAGGGGCCGAGTCAGCCCCGGAGCTCCTGCAGCCTGGGAGGCCATTACTCTGACCCCAGGGAGCTGGGCTCATGAGGGGCAGTGGTGTCCAAAAGCTGGGGCGGAAGACATTGGTCTTCATCTAACTACAGAGGCAGGGACTGAGGCAGGACTAAGCATCCCTGTGAACACTGGCACAGCAGGCCCTGGGGGCTAGAGCTGTAGGGGGTCAGGACTTGGCAGAGGACGGGGTTGACCCACAGCCTCACCTTGTGCCAGACTCTTGGGCCAGAGCTGGTGGGTTCTTCCTCAACCAGTCCTATAGCTGATCTGGGCTCCACATTGCCCCTGCTAGCCCGCCACATGGGACGAGTGTCTGGCCCCCTGTGCCTGCAGGAGGAGCTGGGGAGAGAGGGGCCCAGAAGCTGCAAAACCCCTCCCCTTGGCTCCTCGGTGCATTGCCCACCCACCCCAGGGCACAGGCTGCTCGGGAGTCACTCCGGAAGGTCAGGGGCCCCACAGTCTGCTCCCAGCTCCAAGGCCATCCCCTGTCCCTTCCTCCCACCCCCGCCAGCAAAGGCAATCCAGCTGCCAGTTCCCACCAGCCCTCGGTCCACCAGCTCTGCCAAGAAGCAGCAGATCCAGGAGAGGGAGGCTTGGGCTCTAGAATTTTCCTTCCCATACTTCTCTGCTTTCTTACGGGCTTCTAGGAGGGTCGTTTGCTGCAGGGAAGCCCACACATTCACAGATCCAACAGGGTGGCCATGGAGGAAGAACTTTGCACCCACAGATTGGAAAGGAAGTGCTCTGCCCCCGAGGATGCTGCCTGAGAGTTCCCGTGTCCCCACTGTTCAGGGGAGGATGTTAAGGGACCTCATGTGTGGCATCACTGTCTGTAAGGGGCAGGGGCCCAGTGGGCACTCAGCCCAGACACCTTCGAAATCCCTGCTTTCCACCTGTTGCAGCGGTCCTCCGTGCTGGGCTGCACCCTCCCCACAGACCTCCATGGCTCAGTCCCACATTTTATACCACCTTGCCTGTCCCTTCCCACATGTCCCTCAGCCTGGCTGCTTGGGGCACATCTCCTGCAGACTCTGACCCAGGACTACAGGAGTGCGGGCTACGTGGACACCTCATGCCTTCTTTAAAGAGTTTTGATGACGTTGGTGTGGCTGTGATGGTGCTTAGAATTTCTGCTTGAACCCGCGAGAAGTTCATCCTTCACGATGAAACTTGACAAGCATTTCCGTTCAGGTAAGGAATGAGAAGAATGTGCCCATGGCCAGCCATTCCATGTTCAGTTTAATGTCAAACTAGAAATAGTGCCTAGGTGATTGGCCAGACATATTGAGGAAAATGAAAGTCCAGGAAAATAAAGATCTAAGTTATAAACAAAACTAAAAAAAACTAAAGTATAGAAATATATTCTATGACCTCACCATAAAGGACAATTTATAAAATGAGACAAAATGGAGACATAGGGGAGAAAATGATCAATTTGAATATATCAGCATAAAAATCTTGTCTCTTAAAAAGGGTCATAAACATAGTTAAACATACTTTAACTCTGAAAAAGGCCATAAACACAGTTCCTGACAAAAGACTTTCACAACATATAGCAAAGAACGGATTAGTATGCTGAATACATAAAGAACACCTATAAATCAGTAAGAGGACAAACAGCCCAATGGAAAAATAGGCCAAGCCCACAAACAGGCAGCTCACCAAAGAGGAAGTCACAATCACAATATTTACCAGTACTTGTTCACTCATATGTGACGGTTAATTCAGCATGAATTGAAATAGCACTTCACATCCAAGGCAATGGCAAAGTCCCAGAAGTCCAACAGTTCCAGGTGGCAGGAGTAGGTGGGATATGGGAAGGCCTGACTGTGTCTGCGTGTGTGAGCTCTAATACAAGCACTGGTGTCATCTAGGAGCGTGAGACCCTGCAAGGCCCCATCCGTGCATGCGCCCTACAGAAATCAGGGGTGGAAGGTGGTGCGACCGCCTGGCCAGGGCCCAAACCCTGGGTGGTTTCCTGGGGTGTCTCCTGACCATTTCTCTTTAAGCAAGTCATGCACGTTCTCCATACCTCCATTTTCTTAGCTGAGAAATGGGTGTTTCCCCATCAGATGTCTCCGTGCAGATTCCATGAGGAGATGTACATAAAATTACTAGAACAGGGAGTCTGGGTGGCTCAGCTAGTTCAGCATCTGACTCTTGATTTCAGCTCAGGTCATGATCTCAGGGTGATGGAATCGAGTTCCACATAGGGCTCCAGGCTGCTTGCAAAGTTTGTTTGAGAGTCTCTCTCCCTCTCTCTCTGACCCTCTGCCCAGCTTACACTCCCTCTTTCTCCCCCTCCCTCCCTCTCTCTCATAAATAAATAAAATCTTTTTAAAAAACTACTAGAACAGCATGTGGCACGCAGCAAGGCCGACAAAGGACAGCTTTGTCATTGTGACGCTGTTTGCAACAGGAAACCTTGGAAACAAGCCAAATGCCCATCGGTGTAGAAATGAAAGCACACGTTTAAATTATCTCCACAGGATGGAACACACAGCAGCACTTAAAAACGTATAAAATAAACCTATATTATCAACATGGATAGATCTTAAAGATAAAATGTTGAGTGCAAAGAGAAATTCCAGAACATTAATTACACCATAATCCCATTTATGTAAATGTTTAAACACAGAAAACAATAGACCATATTGTTTATGGTGCTTGTATGTAGGAAGGTATAAAACATGGACTAATTTCTCCCCAATTTATGATACTTGGTTGCCTCCAGGAAGGGATTTTTTTCACTTGGGGTGACAGGGACGTGATTAAATCCTTTCTGGTTTTCTGGGGCTTGTTTTTGACATTTGTCTTTTTCAGCAAAGCTCCTCAGAGTGTCCCGTCACACCCAGAAGCACCCTGGGCACCTGACACCCCACAGCCCACCAGCCCCCAGCACTGCCCACGCCTCCCCTGACCCTCAGTGTCTCTTCACCTGGTGTGTCCTCTCCCTGGGGGGCTCATTCCAAACACTTCTTACTGGTCAGCTCTCAGCTCAGAGATCGTCTTCCCAGAGAAGCCTGCTGTCTCAGCCAGCTCGGTGCCGTAGCAAATCACCACACCAGGCTTCCAAACAATAGGTATTTACTGTCTCCCAGTCCTAGAGGCCAGAGTCCGAGACCCAGGCGCAGGCAGGGCTGGTCCTCCTGCGGCCTCTCTCCCAGCATGTGGATGACCATCCCCTCCCCATGTCCTCACACGGGCATCCCTCTGTGTGTCTGTGTCCTGATCTCTTCTTCTGGTAAGGACACCAGTCACGTTGGCTCCGGACCCCCAGTGGCCTCATTTTACCTTAATCACGACCGTAAAGACTCCTCTCCAGTCACATTCTGAAGGCCACCCGTGCCTTCTTGCTGCTTCGCTGTGAGTCCCCACCCCAGACCGGCACCCTGCTTGGCTCACAGAGCAAAGAGCGCCTATAATGACACGGGTCATGGCAGGAGACCTCAAATTGGGCTCTGCCGGGACAATTCTCTAAGGAGTGACATCCTGGTCCCTTAGTTTTCTCAGGCAAATGGTCTCCCTATTAAAAATCAGAGATTGGCTCCAAACCCCGTGGACTGGCCCACGCATGAGCAGCACAGGCCTAGTGACACTGTAGGCACAGCTGGTCCCATGTGAGAGGGGGGACAGCAGGGCCAGGCCAGCCACGCCACACATGCCCTCAGCTCCCCTTCTTTCCATGTGGCCTGTCCAAGGAAGGGGACTTTCCCAACAGGGCACCACATTGTTCTCAGGAGAAGAAAATTAACCACAGTGAAGTGAGACGGAGCCAGCGAGACCAGCCACGTAAGCATCTCGTCCCCGGGGCTCCTAGCCCTGCAGGGTCTGCCATGGCTGGCCCCTGACTCCCCTGGCCCTGCCCTGAGTGTGGGAACAAATCCTGCAACAGGAACTCATGAGCACCCCAAACTTCACACGTGCATCCGCTCCTCTTGCCTGAGCCCTGGACCCCAGTCCGGGCAGAGAGCTGCCCTCCAGTACCATCGCTTGCACACATTGCTGAACCTCCACTGTCAGACCCTGCTCTGCCCCAAACGGCTCCAAACTGCTCATTCCTCCTGCTTCTGCCTCATCCTGCTATGAGCATTACAAGCTCCCGCATGGATCCCGACCAAGGGGCTCGCCCTTGTGTCGGGGCTCATGGGCTGGTTACACTACACTTAGTGGAACATGAAATGCCCCAAACACAGCAGGGACTATGAGGGTCACCACCGGAGGTGGGGAGGCTGAAAACCAAGTAACCAATAAGGATTCTTCTCCTCCTATGGCCTGAACATCCATTTGCTGCTGATGCGATCAGAGCCTCTGCCTTCTCAGGAGAAGAAAACTCTCTCTCTCACAAAGAATGGGAGGGAAGAGCTGGGAGCTCACAGAAGTCCAGAAATGCCCAGCATCAGCACATGTATGTGTTGTCACCTCAGTCACCTCACCTTTACAGCCCTGCCAC
>PISX010029680.1:0-19718 GCA_004024625.1 Mellivora capensis
AGAATGATATTTGCGGTGGGTTTTTCATAGATGGCTTTGATAATATTGAGGTATGTGCCCTCTATCCCAACACTTTGAAGAGTTTTGATCAGGAAGGGATGCTGTACTTTGTCAAATGCTTTTTCAGCATCTATTGAGAGTATCATGTGGTTCTTGTTCTTTCTTTTATTAATGTGTTGTATCACATTGATTGACTTGCAGATGTTTGTTGTTTGTTTTGTATTTGTTTTTTGGAATGGTGACTTTCATCTTTTTTAGATTTGTTTATTTATTTTGAGAGCGGGGGTGGGGGGAGAGAATGCAAGTGGGAGGGACAAAGGGAGAGGGGGAGAGAGTTCCAAGCAGACTCCATGCTCATTGTGACACCGGGTTTGATCTCACGACCCTGAGATCATGACCAGAGCAGAAACCAAGAGTTAGATGCTTAACAGACTGTGCCACCCAGGTGCCCCAGGGAGGGTGACTTTTGAAGAAGGAAGGAATTATATGGGTTCTCCTGGGTGGCCACTTTTTTTAGAGAAATATAATTATATTTCTTCTAGAATTACTATTTTATTCTATTGCAAATTCCCATGCTTATGGAAATAGGAAAAAGGAAGAGAAAGTTGTAGAGGTGTAAAAACAGGAGAGAAATTTTTATTACTTTAGGTATTAGTGATTTGTCCCCCCCCCGCCCGGCACAATATTCCCATATAATACTTACTCTTAAAATTGGTCAGGCCCACAGTGTGAAAGGTTTACTTAAATCTATTTTCTTGTAGTCACATACCCAGAATTGAAATATGTAATGAAAAGAGCATAGAGGCAAACCGGTCAAATTCTATTTCACTCACTCTCTGCCTAGAAACTTCATCATTTTAAATATTGTCACTTTCACTATTCTTACCTGTAAAAATGGAAGTTACAATTTTTGTCTTAACAGGGTTTTCTAGGACTATATGAGATAATGTATATGAAAATCCCCTACACTGAAGCCTGGCCCCAAACAGGCACCCAAACATATCACCATCTTTGTGGATGCCAAATGAGGAAGCTAGTGCACTTTAATTTATTGCTCCCATTTTTGATGGGGATAACAGTTATCTGAGCATATTAGAATGATTGGGTTATACATTCCCACTGACTTGTTCTTTGGCCGGTGTCTTTAATAATTAGCCTTTTCCCCTCCAATCATGAGGCTGTGTAATATGGGTATTTCATAAACAAAAGTTGTCTTTAAGCTGCATCTATTAAAAGGGAGGGTCTTTAAAACATGTTTTGAATTTACCTAAAGAAAACTATCAAACAGAGCAATAATCCCAAGGAAATACTGAGCTGGAATGCAGGAGCTAAAATTTGATTAAAGCTAGCTTTACCAAGCTTTGTGATCCCTTTCCCTCTTAGGGCTCTCAGGCTCTCTATACCTTAACCTCACAAAGGATGTCATGGTTGGAAGAGGTACTTATTTGTTCCCCAGACCACACAGCAAGTTTCCATTCCTATTTTGTGTTTCTGGCCCATACTCGCAAGCTGGGTGCACTGGATTTCCCTAATGCAGTCTGCTCTCTTGGTTGTTGTTGACAATTAAGATTTTACAGCCTGTAGTGATTTGTTTGAGGGAGGGGAACAGCAGCTTTGGGTGTCCTTTGCTGTGATTGGAGGAATGGGCTTTCAGCCTCCGTAATAATGCACAACAGCTGCTGAAGAACATCTCATTCTAAGTGACACCACATTGGAAATGGAAAACCAGCCTCCACAGTCATTTGTACAGTCATTTGTATGATTGAATTTCCCATTTTGAGGGAGGCAGATGACATTTTTATCTAAAAACAATTTAGCCTTCTTTCTGTGTTAAGGAGGAACAAGATCTACCAGCAGAATACATAACAGGTTATAGAAAAAGGGAGAAGGTCTTGATGGGAGGAAATGAAGCAAATCAAACAAAACAATAAAGTGGGAAATTTGCATCCACCTGTTTTTGTACACAATGATAACAAAATAACAGTTTTTTTCCTCAAATTTCCTTAAATTGGCTCCACCAAAGTGATCATAATAAAGTTGGGACAGCCAAAAGTTTAATTAGTATTTATCACATGGTTGAATTTCTGGGCATTTGAGCAGCTTGGGAAACAGGAGAGTTGTTTAGGAGAGAAGTGAGAGCTGTTCTGAGACATCATGGGTTCTCTTGCCACCAGACCTTGAGCCATTTATAACTGTTGTCCACTGGCTGAACTCTCGCAGTGGATGGCATACTCTT
This sequence comes from Mellivora capensis, assembly GCA_004024625.1. Taxonomy (NCBI): domain Eukaryota; kingdom Metazoa; phylum Chordata; class Mammalia; order Carnivora; family Mustelidae; genus Mellivora; species Mellivora capensis. The sequence goes on from PISX010029680.1 coordinate 2,237, forward strand.
AATTTGTTGTCACTACTGAGGTGGTGTTAGACCGTATTCTGTCAGTTGTGGTATCTAAATCAAAAAGGGCATTGTCATGGGGAAAATCTGGTTTGTAAGACATAATTCCATATATGGTTCCAAATAATGGCATTTTGGGAGAAAATTATGAACCTGAACCACCAAATCTAATAATGTTTGCTGTAACATCTGAGCTATTTGTGTTGTGTTTTCCAAATTTCCACATTCCTTTCTATGCTTACTCTTTTAGAATTTCTCAGTTCTTTTAAGAAAGAAAAGATCTTTTCTCCTGACTTCCCCCAGGACTTCTGTACACCTCTATACATTTCACAGATATGGAGTCAGAGGGTCCAACCTCTCTCCCAAATTGGGAGATTTCTAGGAGTCACTCTAACTACATCTTCCTCATAACCTGTTTTATTTCCTTTTTAGTTGAACATGTGTTGGACGTTCTAAGTTAACCCATATTATACAGGAGCTTATAATAATTGAGTTTGTTATGAAAATGGTTTGAATTCTATTTGAAAACCATAATGTGTTTGCTTATGCCTTAGTGAAAAGGAATAGAGTAACAAGAGCTGATTGTAAAATACAGCTGTACTAGGTACAAAGTGGTGGTCAGAGACTCTTTGCAGAGCTGACATAGAGGTGAAAGAGCAGACTTCCTCTCTGCAACCAGATACCTAAATTCCAGAGTGTATGTATAAGTTGGTAAGATCATTCCTATGACTGTTTCTCTTTGAAGGATGACTTTCTTTCTACTGACATCTCTAAAGAGCAGGAGGAGAGTCATAAAGGAAGAGGTAGCATAATAGAGTGTTCTGTCCTGGGACAACCTCTTTCCCAAAGTTTTTCCATTTTTGTCAACACCATGTGTCCTTCTTGATCTCAGACATCAATTTAGAAATAAGAAAAAATTTTTCTATTTGAGGGCAAAAGGAAAATTGAAATGGGTCTTAGAGTCTGGTAAGAGAAAAGTGTGCTTAACATGAAGTATCCTGAAATAAAATGCTTGTGAAAATAATAAGTGGACTGAGATTTCCTATCTCCTTATTTGGTGAGGGAATTATATTTTATCAGGAGGTACCTGTTGAGTTAGTGCATGAAGATGGGGAAAGCATAAAATACAGCTTAGTTGTGAACCAGAGTCTCTCTATTATGTGACAGAAACAATGTGAAATTTAGGGAGAAATTTATTATTTGTAAACAAAAAACATGTAACCTTGGTAGCCATTGGCAGTCATTTCATTACCAGGAGAGAAGGCAGCCTGAAGACCAGACTAACACAAGGAGGAGGGCAGAGCCAAGGACCAGGGAGAAACGGAGCCAGAGCCCTGATCAAACCATGCTTGAAGCGTACCTGATTGCCAAACTCTTTATTACATGAGCCAATAAATCACTTTTGATGTTTAAGCCATTTTGCATGTTGTGTTACTTCCAGACAAATACATCTTAATGGACAGAGAATTTGTTTCCAGAAATAAAGTGTTGAAAATAACAGACTATAAAAAGTGGGAATTACAGAGTAGGAATTAGATGGAAAGGTGCGAACACAGCTTTATTCTAGTCTGGGAAGTTGGCGGTTATTTTCATGTGATAGCAATCTGTGTTTAACTAATTGTTTTGCTACGTGCCAGCTGAGGCTATTAGAAAAACTGGTAAGAAAAAATTTAATAGGATAGAATGCCACATAGTCTTCAGTATGATTCTAAAATAAAAAGACAAGCTTAGGCTTAAGAGGGTTTGTACAAAGACAAAGCAGGGAGTATATATTTTCTAAGAGAGTGCCTTTCTGGAAGACTGATAATCTGGAGTCTAGCCGTGTTTTAAAAGCCCAGACAATTACAGAAAAGGGATGCAACCCTGATCAAATTTCATCTGGAACCCCAAACATAAATGATGTAAGCTATAAACCTCCCTTCCATGCCTAAGCCAGTTTGAGTTGTATTTTCAGTTATTGTTACTATTTTCCATTGAATTTTCACTTACCCTTAGTTAACTTTCTTTAGCCAATACAAGGCCTAAAATATGTTATTGTTGTCACTGTTTTTCTTTACTTTACTTTTCCTTTATTTATTTATTTTTTCACATCCCCATCCACCTCCTGTCTGGTAACGAGCAGTTTGTTCTCTATAGTTATAAGTCTGTTTCTTTCTTTTTATTATTATTATTATGTTCAGTTAGCCACCATATAGTACATCATTAGTTTTTGATGTAGTGTTTAATGACTCATTGGTTTCCTAGAACACCCAGTTCTCATCACAACATGTGTCCTCCTTAATACCTGTCATCCAGTTACTGCATCCCCTCAAGCCCCTATTTTCTGTAACCCTCAGTTTGTTTCCCAGAGTCCAGAGTTTCTCATGGTTAGTCTCCCTCTAATTTCTTCCTATTCAGTTTCCCCTCCCTTCCCCCATGTGGTCCTCCATGCTATTCCTTATGATCCATACAAGTAAAACCATATGATAATCGTCTTTTTCTGCTTGACTTATTTCACTTACTATAATCCCCTCCAGTTCCATCCATGTCAGTGCAAATGATAGGAATTCATCCTTTCTGATGGTTGAGTAATATCCCATTGTATATATGAACCACATCTTCTTTATCCATTCATCTCTTGAAGGGCATCTCTGCTCCTTCCACAGTTTGGTTATTGTGGACATTGCTGCTATGAACATTGGGGTGCATGAGACCCTTCTTTTCACCACCTCTGTATCTTTGAAGTAAATACCTAGTAATGCAATTACGGGGTTGTGGGGCAGCTCTATTTTTAGCTTCTTTTTTCTAAGATTTTTTTTAAAAAATTATTTATTTGACAGAGAGAGACACAGTGAGAGAGGGAACACAAGCAGGAGGAGTGGGAGAGGGAGAAGCAGGCCTCTTGCCGAACAGGGAACCTGATGTGGAACTCGATCCTGGGACTCCAGGATCATGACCTGAGCCAAGGGCAGTCGCTTAACCAACTGAGCCACTCAGGCGCCCCATCCATTGGATGTTCTTTCATGCTTTATTGAAGATTAGTTGACTTTAGATTCGCAGGTCCATTTCTGGAGTCTCTGTTCTTTTCTTTTGATCTGTGTGTCTGTTTTTATGCCAATACCATGTTGTCTTGATGATCACAGCTTTGTAATAGAGCTTGCAGTTAGGCATTATGATGCCCCCAGCTTTGGTTTTCTTTTTCAACAGTCCCCTGGCAATTTGGGGTCTTTTCTGGTTCCATACAGTTTTAACATTGTTTGTTTCAGCTCTGTGAAAAATGTCAATGGTATTTTGATAGGGATTGCATTGAAGTCCCTATGCTGGATAAATATTGTTCTGGGCAACATAGACATTTTAACAATGTTTATTCTTCCAATCCATGAGTATGGGATGTTTTTCAATCTCTTTTGTGTCTTCCTTCATTTCTTTCATAGGTGTTCTGTAGTTTCTAGAGTGTAAGGATTTTACCTCTTTGGTTAGGTTTATTCCTAGGTATCTTATGGTTTTTGGTGCTATTGTAAATGGAATAGATTCCTTAATTTCTCTTTCCTTAGTTACATTGTTAGTGTATAGAAATGCAACTGATTTCTAGGTATTGATTTTATATCTTGCCATGTTGTTGAATTGCTCTATGAGTTCTAGTAACTTGGGGTGGAGTCTTTTGGGTTTTCCACATAAAGTATTGTGTAATCTGTAAAGAGGGAGAGTTTGATTTCTTCTTTGCCAAATTGAGTGCCTTTTATTTCTTTTTGTGGTCTGATTGCTGTTGCTAGAACTTCTAGTACTGTGCTGAACAATAATGGTGAGAGTGGGCATCCCTGCCATATTCCTGACCTTAAGGGAGGAGCTCTCAGCTTTTCTCCATTGCGAATGATATTTGCTTTTCATAGATGGTTTTATGATATTGAGGTATGTTCCTTCTATCTCTCTATACTTTGAAGTATATCTCTATATCTCTATCTCTATACTTTGAAGAGTTTTAATCAGGAAAGGATGCTGTATTTTGTCAAATGCATTTTCTGCTTTGTTAAGAAGATCATATGGTTCTTGTCTTTTTGTTTATTAATGTGCTCTGTCACATTATTGATTTCTGAATGTTGAACCACCCTTGACTCTCACCTGGTTGTGGTGAATAATCCTTTTAATGTACTGTTGGATCCTGTTGGCTAAGATCTTGTTGAGTATTTTGGCATTCATATTCTTCAGGAATATTGGTCTGTAATTCTCCTATTTGTTGGGGTCTTTGTCTGGTTTTGGGATCTGGGTAATGCTGGTTTCCTAGAATGAGTTTGGAAGTTTTCCTTCTATTTCTAATTTTGGAAAAAGCTTCAATTGTCCCCAAATTGCCAGGGGAATTTTTGGAAAAAGCTTTAAATGTTTGGTAGAATTTCCCTAGGAAGCCATCTGGCCCTGGACTCTTGTTTTTGGGGAGGTTTTTGATTGCTTCTTCAGTTTCCTTGCTGGTTATTGGTCTGTATGGATTATCTGTTTCTTCCTGTTTCAATCTTGGTAGTTTATAAATTTCTAGGAATGCATCTATTTCTTCTAGATTGCTTAATTTGCTGGCGTATAATTGCTGATAATAATTTCGAATAATTATTTCTATTTCTGTTATTTATTATTAAAATTCTGTTATTATTTCTGTTATTATTATTATTAATAGAAATAATTATTTCTATTTCTATTTCTATTGCTGTTAGTCTTGATCTTTCTCCTTTCATTCATGATTTTATTGATTTGGGTCCTTTCCCCCTTTTTTTTTGGGTAAGTCTGGCCGGAGGTTTATTGATCTTATTAATTCTTTCAAAGAACCAGTTTCTAGTTTTGTTGATCTGTTCTACTGTTTTCTGGTTTCTATTTCATTGATTTCTGCTCTAGTCTTTATTATTTCTCTTGTTCTGCTTGGTTTAGGCTTTATTTGCTGTTCTTCAGGTCATTTATGTGTAAGGTTAGGTTGTGCATTTGGGATTTTTCTCATTTTTTGAGATAGGCTTGGATGGGAATGTATTTCCCCCTTAGGACCTTCTTTGCAGTATCCCATAGGTTTTGGACTGATGTGTTTTCATTCTCATTAGTTTCAAATTTTCTTTTTTTTTTTTTAAAGATTTTATTTATTCATTTGACAGACAGAGATCACAAGTAGGCAGAGAAGCGGGCAGAGAGAGAGAAGAAAGCAGGCTCCCTGCTGAGCAGAGAGCCCAATGCGGGGCTCGATCCCAGGACCCTGGGTTCATGACCTGAGCCGAAGGCAGAGGCTTAACCCACTGAGCCACCCAGGTGCCCCAATTCTCATTAGTTTCAATGAATTGTTAAGTTCTTCTTTAAATTCCTGGTTGACCCAAGCATTCTTTAGCAGGATGCTCTTTAACTTCTAAGCATTTTGAGTTCCTTCCAAATTTCTTCTTGTTGTTGAGTTCCAGTTTCACAGCATTGTGGTCTGAAAATATTCAGGAAGTAATCTCAGTCTTTTGGTATTGGTTGAGACCTGATTTGTGACCCAGTATATGGTCTATTCTGGATAAATTTCCATATGTGCTCGAGAAGAATGAGTATTCTGTTGTTTTAGGATGAATATTCTGTATATAGCTACGAAGTCCATCTGGTCCAATGTGTCATTCAAAGCTCTTTGTTGATCTTCTGCTTAGATAATCTGTCCATTGCTGTGAGTGGAGTGTTGAGGTCTCCTACTATTAATTTATTATTATGAATATGTTTCTTTATTTTGGTTATTAATTGGTTTATATAATTGGCTTCTCCCATGTTGGAAGCATAGATATTTACAATTGTTAGATCTTATTGTTGGATAGACCCTTTAAGTATGATAGAGTGTCCATGTACATCTCTTACTACAGTCTTTGGTTTAAAAATCTAATTTGTCTGCTATGAGGATTGCTACCTCAGCTTTCTTTTGAGGTTCATTAGCATGGTAAATGTTTCTCCATCCCCTCACTTTCAATCTGGAGGTGTCTTTAGATTCAAAATGAGTCTCTTTTAGATAGCATATGGATGGGTCCTGCTCGGTTTATCCAATCTGAAACCCTCTGTCTTTTCTTGGGAGCGTTCAGCCCATTTACACTCAGAGTAACTATTAAGAGATATGAATTTAGTGCCATTGTGTTGCCTATGAAGTCCCTGTTTCTGTGGATCTTCTGTTTTGTTTTGCTTTGTTTTTCCTGCTCTATGTGACTCTTGGGGTCTCTCTTTACTTACAGAATCCCCCTTACCCTTAATATTTCTTGCAAGGCCGGCTTGGTGGTCACATATTCTTTCAGTTCCTACCTGTCCTGAAAGCTCTTCATCTCTCCATCCATTCTGAATGATAGCCTTGCTGGATAAAGTATTCTTGGCTGCAGATTCTTTTCATTTAGTACCCTGAATATGTCTTGCCAGCCCTTTCTGGCTTGTCAGGTTTCTGTGGACAGGTCTGATGTTATTCTGATGTTCCTCCCTGTGTATGCAAGGAACCTCCTCTCCCTAGCTTTTCTCAGGATAATTTCTTTGGCTGTAAAATTTGCAAGCTTCACTATTATATGTTGAGATGTTGATCGATTTTTATTGATTTTTGGAGGGGCTCTCTGCCTCTTGGACTTGAATGCTTGTTTCCTTCCACAGATTAGAGAAGTTCTCAGCTATGATTTACTCAAATATACCTTCTAGCCCTCTCTCTCCACCCCCTCAGGGATCCCAATAATTCTGACATTGGAACCTTTCACGGCATCATTAATCTCTCCAATCTTTTTTTCTTGTGCTGTTAGCAGTTTATCTCTGTTTTCCTCAACTTCCTTCCTTTCCATCAGCTTATCTTCTAGATAAGAATCCTAATTCTCTCTTCTGCCTCATTTACCCTGGCTGTTAGAGTATCTTGTTTAGACTGCCTCTCCTTCATAACATTTTTTAGTTTGGCCGGATTAGATCTCATTTCTGCTCTTGGAGATTCCATATTGTCAGTAATGCTTTTTTCAAGTCTAGCTATTGACATTATGATTGCTATCCTGAATTCTATCTCTGATATCTTGCTTATTACCATATCCATTATTTCTGTGGCAGATGACATTGTCTCTGTTTCTTTTCTTTGTTGAGAGTTCCTCCTCCTAGTCATTCTGTCAGGGGATGGTTGAGTGATCGAGCAGTCCAAAATATCAACCATGACCCAAGCAAGATGCACCCTAGCAAAATCCAGAGTGGTCAGAACCCACCACTGAAAAACAAAGCCAAAATGAAACACAAGAATAAAATTTAAAAATTTTTTTTTAAATTTTTAAAGGGGGATGGGGAAACTATAATCTCTCAGTGTGGAAAAATAGGGTATTTCTGTTGTTCCTGGGTGTATTCTGATCTGTATGTTGGAGGGCGCTACATCCCAAAATTATAAGGAAAGTAAAACTTGTGTGTTTGTGTATGTATGTATGTATATATATATATATATATGTAAAATTGAATAGGGTGAAAAAAGGACTAAAATGAGGCATATATGTATAAAAAATATAGGTGTGAAAAATAGAAATTAAAAAGCAACTATGAAATATAAGTTGATATAATATACATCTAGTTGAAATGAGGGGAAGGTAAAAAGAAAAAAAAGGAGAAAAAGCATAAGAAAAATAAAAAAAGAAAAGGAGAATTTTATCTGAAAAATAAACAAGTCGTGAGGTCACACCTAGAACTCAATATACATTTTCCCTAGCTTTGGGATTTTACAGTCTTATGGGATCCACAGGATTGTCATCTACCTATTCTTCCAGCCTGTCTTGGGGAAAGGCCTGCTGCGCTGTTTGTCTGGTAACCTTGACTGTCTGGAGTTCCTCTGCCCTCTGTCAGGGGGATGGGCTCAGTGGAAACAGATCCTTTGTGTGGCTTTTGTTCCCTGGGGGCTTTCTGCACCTCTTCAGAGGATCAGAGCAAAAATGATCACAAAGAAACCTCTGGCCCAGAGCAGAAAATTCGCAGTCTGCCCTCTTTAATAAACCCTCCAGCACAGTTTCCACTTCTGTATGTGCCACGGAGAACCACAGCCTCCAGTGGTGCATGCCCATAGCAACTGTGTCAGAGGTACACCCAGGGGCCTGGGAGTGTCACTGCCCTTTGTGATTCTTAACCTGCAAGTGGCTGCAGGCTCGTATGCACACCTGAAGCTCCGGGATCATGTCTGGGTACCACTCTAATGTCCTTTCCAGGTTGCTACTGCCCTGTGAGTTTTTGCCTGGTCATGGATCCAGGTTCTAGATTTTTTTAGGCTGCTCAAGAAAAGAGCAATTATCAAAAAAAAAGAAAAAAGAAAGAAAGAAAAGAGCAATTATCAACCATCCAGGCTCATGGTTTATGGCAGTTTGACCTGATAGTTACCTCCTGGGCTTACTGACCATAACCTGCTTCTCAGCGACACCGCTCAGGCCCTTTACCAGTTCAGGAACCCTCTTTTGCTCTGTAGTTCCTCGTATCCCGAGACCACAATGCCCTATTTAGAATTCTGCTTTTTCATTTCCAGAGCCTCTTTCAGAGAGGGATGTCTCCCACTAGAACAGATTTCTAAGGGTTTCTAAGGGTTCTGGTGTTATATCTCCAGCTTATGGAGGCTCTCTCCCCCTTCTGTTTATCTTCCAATATCTCCCTGCAGATTCACCACTTTGCAGGTCTTACCTTGCAAAAAACAGGTGCTTTTCTGCTTGTTAAGATCCAGATATATATTCTTACATCTCAGGCTGATTTTGTGGGTGTTCAAAATGGTTTGATATAGATATCCAGCTAAATTCAGGGGACTGGTTGAAACGGGGTCCCCTAACCCTCTGCCATATTGCCTCTGCCCTTGTCATTGTTTTTAAATCTTTATTCTGTTCCATTGTTCTTGCCTTTTCCAGGAGACTCAAGGTTTGAATATTCTTATTTTGAGTGCCTGGCTTCTGCCTGATCTGAAAAAAAATGGATGAGCTAAATACTACACTGTTTGAATAGAGTAAATTCTTAAACCTTGTAATCACAAATTTGAATTTTGAAAACAGTCCTGAGTTTGTACTTTAGCAATTACTGCATGATAAGATCATCTTCATTGAGGCTGGCTCTGGACAGATCTGGTATCTGAATCATGAACCAGCTGTCTCTTATCGGTGTTGGCTTGTGATTTGACCCTTGCCTTCCCTGGTTTTTACTGAGGGCTTGGTAATTTTCTCACCCAGAAAGGGCTTGGTGAATTTTCACCCAGCTGGCCAAACCTTGGGAATATAGTTTTTCATATGTTTTTTTGATCTTCAACTTCTCAATATACACCTTTTCTCTCCAACCCTTTTTTAAAAATCCCTTCTAGGATAGTCATAACAACTATGTGGTAGTCTCTTTCCATTTTCTTAGCTAAAGCAACATTTTCCATGGATACTGAAGACTTCAGTTGTAAAGTACAGAAACACAGTTCCAGCTACCAGAAGAAGGAATTTTCTGGTTCACATTACACACTATAGAAAATCTGGGATTTCTGACCCCATGGATGATTGGATAGAAGACTCAAAGGTCAACAGGACAACCTCTGTCTATGTCTCTGAATTTCTTCTCTGCTTCTTTCTGTATGTCAACTTTGGTCTTTGAGGCTAGCTGTCCTCACAAGTCTCTAATGATGTCCAGATTTAGGCTTACATCTTGATAAGTTCTTAACTAGATTTGAAAGAGTGTTCTTCCCTGCCAGCCCCAGCTGGGAAAATCCTGAGGAAAGGCTCTCATTGGCTTGGCATATATCACACACTCTAACGTAGTCACTGTGGCCAGGGGGAAGGGATACAAGGTTTGGCTGACCTGGGCAGGGGTCTACTTCTCCTGATAGAGTATGATGATCTCCATCCCTCAAGAAAGTCACGTGGTTGAAATGAGTAAGGAACAATTCCCAAGGGAAGGGGAGAGGGGAACAATCTGTGCAGTAGTGAGATGAGTGTGCATAATGATATAATTGGTGACTTACATGCAATAGGTTCTCAATAAATGCTACTAAATGGATGGATTAGTCTTGAGTTCTCCAGCTTTAAAAATGGTTTTTACTTATTTCTCTTAGTCTGGAGGTGACTACTTAACCTTTGTCTCACCCCTATTCTCAGTCTGAGGTCTTTCTGCCTAACTTCTCAAGAAATCTTGATGACTCAGAAATAAAGCTACTAGTAAGTCAGGACATTTACTTGTCTCATTCCTTCTGCAAATTGAAATAGCTTCTCTTCCTCAATCTTTGCTATTCCCCCAGTCTCAACTCCTGGCTCCCCCTTGAACTTTGTGGTTTCTACAGCCACAGTCAGGAGAGTTTTCTAGAAGACTTACCCTGTCTTCCAGATGCAAGATTTACTTATGGTATATAAACACCAATGGCAAAAGTGCAATCACACATATGGCCTACATTTAGGAACCTAGATTACTAATCACATGGGGATGCCTCTATTTATTGTAAATCCCTGATGTGTTACTGATGACATGTGCAGAATGAGTACTTCCTGAGTCCTATTTCTAACCAACAATAAACATGGAATATCCTGAAGCCAGTTTTGAGGGGTTTCCTCATTGAACTTTCTTGCCAACTGACTGTCTTATTACAGCAAAACATGTGGAAGACAGACAAAGTTCCGGAAGAGTGATCATTTGTTGACTATAAATAACTGGGAGACAAACGTACGCTGGAAGCACAAGGAGGATTAGCTTGGCAGCTAATGTGACAAGAAAAGAAACAGAAATGGATAACTGCTTCCTTCTTAATGGTAAAAATTCAGAGAAATAGAATAATTTCTCAATGTCTTACAAATAAGAAATTTTAATCTTCTAAAAAACAAGGCAATAAAATCTGGGAGAAAAGGAGACTCAGAATCACACCATCTTGCAGCATAACTACAAACAAGAAACTCAGATAATTTCAAATAGAAACACATGGTATACAGCATTACCACTGCTGTTTGAAACCAACACAAGAATTTAAAATATTAATTCTGGCAACACTAGTATGACTTTCCATTACAGCAACATTACTGAAATGGAAACATGGACTGCTATTTTGCAAAAAGGATAATCTCAAAAATATGGCCATGTTGAGAACAAGAACATGCAGACATTGGACTCTTTATTTCTTCTCTATTATTGCTAGTTTCTCAGAATTCACAAAAACAAAACAAAATACTTCATTAGCATTTACTAAAATGGAAAAAATAAGAATCTCCTATCTGGTATGTCAGATTAGTCATTGAGAAAAATGCAAATTAAAACAGCTTGTGGGGGAAATGTGATATTCTGTGAATATATCTAACAAGTTTAAAGAGGAAAGTGGTAGAGAATAAAAGGAAGCTTATAATATTAATAGCTGACATGAGTTGTCCAAAAATATCTGTTAGGAACTTGTGTGCTGTGAGCTTCATAGATGATCATTGAAAGTATCATATCCTCTTTTATTAAATAATACTGATTTATGGTTAATTCAAAACACTAAATTTTAATTACTTGTATTTTTTTCTTTTTTTTCTCTTTTTTTAAAAGATTTTATTTATTTATTTGACGGAGAAATCAGGCTCCCCGCTGAGCAGAGAGCCCAATGTGGGGCTCAATCCCGGGACCCCGGGATCATGACCCGAGCTGAAGGCAGAGGCTTTAACCCACTGAGCCACCCAGGCGCCCCAGTTACTTGTATTTTTTTTTAAAGATTTTATTTATTTTTTTGACAGAGAGATCACAAGTAGGCAGAGAGGCAGGCAGAGGTGGGGGAGCAGGCTCCCTGCTGAGCAGAGAGCCACATGTGAGGCTCGATCCCAAGACCCTGAGATCATGACCTGAGCCAAAGGCAGAGGACTAACCCATTGAGTCACCCAGGCACCCATTACTTATGTTTTTTAAAGCAAAATATATTTTGGGACGCCTGGGTGGCTCAGTTGGTTAAGCAGGCTGCCTTCGGCTCAGGTCATGATCCCGGCGTCCTGGGATCGAGTCCCACATCGGGCTCCTTGCTCGGCAGGGAGCCTGCTTCTCCCTCTGCCTGCCACTCTGTCTGCCTGTGCTCGCTTGCTCTCTTTCCCTCTGTCTCTGACAAATAAATAAATAAAATCTTTAAAAAAAAAAAATAAATAAAGCAAAATATATTTCAAGACAAAATCATGAAAACTAAAAACTCAAGATAATTTCAAATGCCAAACCAAATAAACTGTGAAATTAAGACTATTTTTCCCCAAAGAAAGTCATATTCTAAATGCATATGTACTGTATTTCTGTCATTGTAAGAAAGGGTGTGAATCTTGGGATTCATGTCTAGAAGATGACATAAGTGAGTATTGGCATTTCCTCAGATAATTCCCAGTCATCCAAAAAAATTGAAGGGTGGGGGAGTGGGGATTAAAGTTAAAAGAAAGAAAGACTTTGAACTTCAGCAGTCATGGAGATGATGGCTGTGACCAAAGCTACAGCATTCATAGAAAGGCAGTGGGAAAAGGAGTGACGTGTTGTACAGGGGCTTTTTATATGGTGCCCACTCGCACTGGTTGTATGAAGGGAAATCATGAGTTGATTTCAGTATGTGAATTCCTGGAACATTTGCCCTGGAAGAGACCTTTGATGGGCTCTCACCCCACACTAGACAGATAGGTAGACCAAAATGGGCTGGAGGGTTAACTCCAGGTACAGACTCTTGCTGGCTGATGACCATTTATAGGTGAGAGCTCTAGTTCTCAGTGCCACAAACACAAAATCTCTGGGGGCCCTGCCCCTGGAAATGAAGCATAGGTTTAGTTTTCATTTTACAATTTTCATTTTCTGTCTTTTAAAGAGTGGCTTCAGGGACGTCTGGGTGGCTCAGTTGGTTAAGCAGCTGCCTTTGGCTCAGGTCATGATCCCAGCATCCTGGGATCGAGTCCCACATCGGGCTCCTTGCTTGGCAGGGAGCCTGCTTCTCTCTCTGCCTCTGCCTGCCACTCTGTCTGCCTGTGCTCGCTCTCGCTCCTCTCTCTCTGACAAATAAATAAATAAATAAAATCTTAAAAAAAAAATTAAAGAGTGGCTTCAAATCTATACTATAGAAAATATGTACTTTGAAGAAATCTAGCCAAGGTTTTTCCTATAACTTGTATTTTGGATTAGCCCATGGGCCATAGTGAATTTTAGAGGTGAATTATAGAATCCCAGTATATTTGCATTTAAAAGGCCTTAGAAATCATTTAAAAGCCTATCTTTTTTTTTTTCACCTATTTTATTTTATTTCTTTTCAGTGTTCCAGAATTCATTGTTTATGCACCACACCTGGTGCTCCATGCAATACGTGCCCTCCGCAATACCCACCACCAGGCTCACTCAACCCCCAACTTCCCTCCTGTGTATTCATCTGTTGATGGATACTTGGGCTGCTTCCATAATTTGGGTATTGTGAATAATGCTGCAATAAATATATAGGGGTGCACATGTCTCTTTGAATTAGTGTTTTTGTAGTAAATAGTAGTTTAATCACTGGATGGTAGGGTAGTTCTATTTTTAACTTTTTGAGGAGCCTCCATACTGTTTTCCAGAACGGCTGTACCAGTTTGCTTTCCCACCAACAGTGCAAGAGGGTTCCTTTTTCTCCACATCCTCATCAGCACTTGTTGTTATTTATGTTGTGGTAGCTATTCTGACAGGTATGAGGTGTTATCTCATTTGAGTTTTGCTTTGTATTTCCCTGATGATGAGTGATGTTGAGCATCTTTTCATGAGTCTGTTGGCCGGCCAACTGGATGTCTTCTTTGGAGAAATGTCTGTTCATGTCTTCTGCCCATTTCTTGACTGGATTTTTCATTTTTTGGGGTGTTGAGTTTGATAAGTTCTTTATAGATTTTGGATCCTAGCCCTTTATTGGATATGTCATTTGCAAGTATTTTCTCCCATTCAGTAGATTGCCTTTTAGTTTTGTTGATTGTTTCCTTTGCTCTGCAGAAGCTTTTTATTTTGATGTAGTCCTAATTATTATATGTATTTTTTTGCTCTTATTTATCTTGCCTCAGGAGGTATATCTAGCAATATGTTGATTCAGCCAATGTCAAAGAAATCACTGCTTATAGTCTCTTCTAGGATTTTAATAGTTTCAAGTCTCACATTTAGGTCTTTGATCCATTTTGTGTGTAGTATAAGAAAGTGGTTCGGGGTGCCTGGGTGGCTCAGTGGGCTAAAGCCTCTGCTTTTGGCTCAGGTCATGATCCCAGGGTCCTGGGATCGAGCCCCACATCGGGCTCTCTGCTCCGCGGAGAGCCTGCTTCCTCCTCTCTCTCCCTGCCTGCCTCTCTTGCCTACTTGTAATCTCTGTCTATCAAATAAATAAATAAAATCTTTAAAAAAAAAAAAAGAAAGTGGTTCAGTTTCATTTTTTTGCATGTGCAGTTTTCCCAACACCATTTGTGGAAGAGACTTTTCCCCATTGCATATTCTTTCTTCCTTGGCAAAGATTAATTAATCATATAATTATGGGTTTATATCTGGGTTTTCTATTCTGTTCCATTGATCTGTGTGTCTATTTTCATGCCAGCTTACTATAGCTTTGTAATACAACCTAAAGTCTGGAATTGTGATACCTCCAGTTTTATGTTTTTCTTTTTCAAGATTGCTTTGACTATTTGGGGTCTTTGTGGTTCCATACAAATTTTAGGATTGTTTATTCTAGTTCTATGAAAAATGCTGTTGGTATTTTGATAGGGATTGCATTATATCTGTAGATTGCTTTAGGTAGTAAGGACATTTTAACAATATTCATTCTTCCAATTCATGTGCATAGAATGTCTTTCCATTTCTTTGTGTTGTCTTCAGTTTCTTTCATCAATATTTTATAGTTTTCAGGGTATAGGCCTTTCACCTCTTTGGCTAAGTTTATTCTTAGATATCTTGCTTTTGGTGCAATTTTAAATGGGATTGTTTTGTGAATTTCTCTTCCTGCTGCTTTATTGTTAATGTCTGTACCAGAAGTCTTTACACTATGGAGTATTATGCCTCCATCAGAAAGGATAAATACCCAACTTTTGTAGCAACATGGATGGGACTGGAAGAGATTATGCTGAGTGAAATAAGTCAAACAGAGAGAGTCAATTATCATATGGTTTCACTTATTTGTGGAGCATAACAAATAACGTGGAGGACATAGGGAGATGGAGAGGAGAAGGGAGTTGAGGGAAATTGGAAGGGGAGATGAACCGTGAGAGACTATGGGCTCTAAAAAACAACCTGAGGGTTTTGAAGGGGTGGGGGGTGGGAGGTTGGTGGAGCCAGGTGGTGGGTATTATGGAGGGCACGAATTGCATGGAACACTGAGTGTGGTGCATAAGCAATGAATTCTGTTATGCTGAAAAGAAATTAAAAAAAAAAAAAGTCTTGTATTGAAGATGCTGGTAATGTGGACTTTCTGTTATCACTCCCCACCTCCATGAGTTTGGAAGCTCCCTAAGAAGACAACTTTTATAAAAGGGATTTTCATGACAGAAACTGCTGCTAGACCCTGATTGGTCTTGCTTGGCTCTAACTGCAGATTTCAAAAGCCCAGGCGAGCTCCATGTTTGAAGACAGAATTCATTCATTGTGGAAACTGCCCTAGGAAGGTTGTTGAACATAGGTCAGTCAGTTGAACAGTTGAACAGTCTCTCCTCTAGTCCAAGGACATTATCCCTCCTCCATTAGGCACAGCTCAGAATATTCACATGGGTGGTGTACTGGAATGTTCAGCCTCCAAGGTAAGAAATGAAGAGTGGTAGTGGGGAATTTGAGACTGGAAAGGACAAATGTGTGATACTCACTTGTCAACACCTATAACTGGGCCTGAAATTATATACATCCTTCAGTCTATGCATAGGATTTAAGCCATGACTTGAAAAGTGTTTAGCATTAACAAAGGGCATTGTTTACTCCCAGGATCCCTACTCACCTATACTCTTCTCTCAGGTTAAGGAAAGGTACTTCCCCTTGTGCCTGGCGACCTTCCCATAGCAACTAGCTCCTCTTCATCCCCTGATCCCCCTAGCCTTCCCTCTGTACTAGGTAGAGCTGAGTTGAGTTATGGGCAGTGCCTGCCTAGAAAAGGAAATTAGTTTGGCTTTGAGTAGCTTCAGAGGATGAATTTAGAGCCATTCAAACAGACTGGAATCAGTATGGGCTCCCTTGTTGTATATTCACCTTTAGATCTCTATAGGGTAGAATGGAAATCTAGATGACCACTGATTGTAGACATTGCTGAGGAAAAGATGGGCCTCTGGCTTTCTCACCTTTCTTTTAATGCTGTCTATGACTTAATGATGTCTTTTGTTCATTTAAATCAGTTTAATACTGGATAGAACTTGGGAATTGCACAGAAATAAGCTAAAAATGAGGTAATTATTGAGACGTTCAATCAAATTTATTCCCTAAATGTATGCAAAGAGACAGGGGAAAGTCTAGGCAACTCAGAAATAAAAGAAATTTCCAAAATACTTGTGATCAGAAAATGAATTATCAGCATCCATTTATTGGAAGCACAGAAAGATGAACACTGTTTGGTAGATATTCCCAGTACTGTCTAAAAATGAAAAACAAGACCAGAAACGTTTAGCTCATCCTAAGGATGTATTTGTGAATATGTCATTCTTCTGAACTGGTGAACTCTAGAGTCCTATGGTTTGGTGCATGAGGACTGATTGCTTTACTTAAATTATACAAAGGTTTCATGATTACAGTTTGCTTGTCTTTATGGATTTCTCCTAGCAATCCTCATTTTTTGTAAGAAAATACAATCAAATAAGTTCTTTTCTCTTCCACAATCTAAATGTTAGGTCAGTAGCAATTTTTTTAGATTTGAAGAGACTTTCTCACTTCTACTTGTATAAATAATTCAAGAGTTACTGTTGTAATTTTGGGTCTTTTTCCCCCTTATTTCTTAGAGAAATCTTCTGTTTGTGGTTGAATGACTGAGGGAGAGTAACTGCTATGTTACTGGCTATATCTAACCTCTGAACCAAAAATTTGGTGTTCTCCCTTTGAATTTGTCACAGCTTACATATTTGGTAATCCACAATGTTTTGTACACTGAAATCCAGAAACCTCAGAAATAAATCTTGCTTTGTTGTTTAGAGGCTTCAGGGTAATAGGCAGCAAGTATATGCAAATTCCATTACATTCTGGACTGTGTACTAGCTCAGGTAGGAAAACATCACAGGTGAGATGCAAAACAGAACTCACCATGATGAACAGCACTGCCACATATGATATTCTAGCACAAAATTACTGCAAAGCTAGCCTCAGTCAGAAAGTCCTGGATTGAAGGTACCAGAAAGAAGGGAGGGGATGGGTCCCAAGTGAGGACACATACAATTTGCATGTATTATTTCATTTAATCATCATCTGTTTTATAAATGAGGAATCTTGTTTGTCAGGAAAAGAAGCAACTTGCCCAAAGAACTAAGAAGTGACAGCAGCAAGATTAAATTCTTGCTATAATTTCAGGCTCAGGGGAAGGAATTTACTGGGAGGATAAGTTTATCCTCCTCCTGACTGGCTCATGAAATTTTGTTTAAACTAAATGAACTTTAGG
>PISX010029681.1:0-19720 GCA_004024625.1 Mellivora capensis
TTTGGTAATTTGTGCATTTCAAAATAAATTTGTCTATTTCACCTAAGTTGTTGAATTTATTGGCACCTAAGTTGTTCATTGTATTCCCAAATTATCCTTACCAATATCAGCATAATCTACTGACATCACTTCTCTCATTCTTGATATTAGTAATTTGTGTCCTATATATTTTTTTCCTTATCAGTCTGACCAGAGTTTTACCAGTTCTATTAGTCTTCTCAAAGAACCAGCTTTAGGGTTTATCTCTTTTTTCTCTATTTTTTATCTTATATTCCATTGATCTTTGTTCTGGTCTTTACTATTTCCTTTCATTTGCATACTCTGGGTTTAATTTATTCTTCTAGTTTCTTAGAGTGAAATGTTAGGTTATTGATTTGAAACTTTTCTTCTTTTCTCACTTAGGTATTTTGTGCTATAAATTTCCCTCTAAGTATTGCCTTAGCAGCATCCCACAATTTGCAGTATGTTTTCATTTTCATTCAGCATTCATTCATTTTCATTCAGCAAAATATTTTCTAAATTCCCTCTTGACTTCTTCTGACCCACAGTGATTCAGAAGTATGGTATTTAGTTTCCATACATTGGGGGATTTTTGAGACATCTTTTTGTTACCGATTTCTTATTTGATATGAATAGATATGGTTACAGAATATACTTTGCAGGGTTTGAATCTTCTTAAATGAATAAAAATGTATTTTATGGCCTAGAATATGTGCTAGAAAAGAATTTGCATTCAATACTTGAGAAGGAAAGTGTTCTATAAATGTAATTTAGGTCAGGCTGGTTGATAGTGGTTGTAGAGTCATTTATATTTTTCTCAATCTTCTATATATCTTATGAATCACTTTGAATCTTATGAAAATTTCAACCATAATTGAGGATTTCTTTTTTAATTTCTATCAGTTTTTGTCTTATATATTTTAAAGTTGTGTAATTATATGCATAAAAGTTTGAATTGATATTTTTTCCTCCATGAATTGTCCCTTTATCCTTATGAAATGACATTCTTTTCTCCCTGATAATATTCTTTGCTCTGAAATCTCCTTTGTCTAATATTAAGTAGACCCTTCAGCTTTCTTTGGATTAGTGTCAGCATGGTATATATTTTACCATCCTTTTAGACCTATTTGTGTCTTTATATTTCAGTTGTGTTTTTTATAAACACCATATCTAATTTGATCATTTTTTAAAATCTGATTTGGCCATCTTTACCTTTTACATGTTTAGGCCATTTACATTTAATGTGAGTACTAATATAGTTCAGTTTAAGTCTATCATCTTGCTATTTATTTTCTATTTCTCCCAATTATTCTTTTTTCCCTTTCCCTTTTTCAATTTATTTTCCAATTGAGTTTTCATTTTTCCATTTTATGTCCTTTATTGGCTTATTTAGCTAGAACTCTTAGTTTACATTTTAGCAGTTGCTTCAGCATTTATAGTATACATCCTTAACTAATCACATATAACTTCCAGGATTATTATATCAGTTTACATGGAAGAGTCTTATTGCCCTAAAATATTTTAATTTCTCCCCTCCTACCTTTTTTGCCATATATTTGACTTATACTACAAAACCCACAACATATTGTTAATATTTATGTTTAGACAATAAGTTCTTCCAAATAAATTTATATAATAAGAATAAATCTTATATACTTACTCATACAGTTACCAACTCTGATGTTAATTCTTTCTCTAAATCTTTATTTTCACCTGGTGCCATTACCCTTCTGCCTGAACAACTTCCTACTGGAATTTCTAGTAGTGTGGGTCTACTGGTGATAAATACACCTTCTGTATTCTTGAGCAAGTAGTGGGGGATTTTGCCTCTATTTTTTAGAGACTTCTTTTCTGTAGGTATAGAATTCTATGTTAACAGTATTTTTCTTCTAGTACTTCAAAGACATCACTTCACTATCTTATTTCTCTCATTTCCAAAGAGAAATCACTCTCATCCTTATCTTTGTTCCTGTACACATAATGCATCTTTATTCCCTGATTGTCTTTTGATTGTCTTTAAGTTTTTTCTTTAATCACTGGTTTTGAGCAGTTTGATTATGATGAGACTTGATATAATTTTCTTCAAGTTTCTCATGTGTGGTGTTCACTGTGATCTTTAGATCTAAGGGTTTGTAGTTTACATCAAAATTTGAACATTTTTGGTCATTATTTCTTCAAATATTTTTTCTGCCTTTCTTCTGGGATCTCAAATTACATATATATTGGCTCTCTTACTTCACGGATGCTCTTCTCTTTTTTAAGCAGTTTTATGGAGACACATATGTTAAAATTCATCTGTTTAAAGTGTACACATCAGTAATTTTTAGCATATTCAGAAAGTTGTCCAACCATCACCACTACATAATTTTAGAACATTTTCATCATCCCTAAAGGATATCCATTATATTAGTTTTCTATAGCTGCTGCAATAAGTTACCACAAATTTGGTAGCTTAAGCAATACAAATTTATTATCTTAGAGTTATGGAGTCAGAAATCTGAAATGGCCTCACTGGGTTAAAATTAAAATACTGGTAGGCCTGCATTCCATTTTGGAGGGTTTAGGAAAAGGTCCATTTCCTTGCTTTTTCCAGCTTCTAGAGGGCACCCACATTTCTGGATTCATGGTCCCCTTCCTCCATCTAAAAAGCCAGCAACATTGCATGTCTCTGACTATTCACATCTCCTTCTCTGACCAAACATGGGAAAGCTTCTTCATTTTTAAAGATTCACGTGATTAGATATTTGTGTGGGTAACTCAGGATAATATCACCATCTCAAGGTCTATATACTTACTTGATCACTTCTCTGAAGTCCCTTTGGTCATGTAAGGTGATATATTCACAAGTTATAAAGATTAAAGTATGGACATCTTTGGATACCACTATTATGTCTGGCAACCCATTAACAGTAATTCCCCATCTTCTCCCTTGCCCACACTAGACAACCACTAATTAACTTTCTGTCTCTATAGATTTGCCTATTCTGGACATTTCATATAAACAGAATTTTATGATACCTGGTCCCATGCTTGATTTCTTTCACTTACCATAATGTTTTCAAGGTTCATCCATGTTGTAGTACGTATAAGCCCTTCATTCATTTTTATGGTTTAATAAGATTCTATTATATGGATATGCTACATTTCATTTATCATTTCATCAAATGATTGACAATTGGCATGTTTCCGCTTTAGGGCTACTATGAATAATGCAGTTATGAAGATTAAGTTTTTGTGTCCATGTATGTTTTCATTTTTCTTGGGAATAGGAATAGAATTGTTGGGTCATGAGGTATATTTAATTTTTTTAGGAACTACCAAAGTGGATACACCATTTTACTTTCCCACCAGCAATCTATGATGGTTCCAATTTTTGCACACCCCCATGGCACTTTATTTTCCCTTTATTACAGCCATTCTAGTGAGTGTAAAGTGGTAGTTCTCTACTGTTTTGATCTTGATTTCTCTGGTGGCTAATGATGTTGAATATCTTCTTATGTGTTTACGGGCCATTTCCTTTCAGATCTTGTATCTATTTTTAAACTGGATTATTGTCTTCTTTATTATTGACTTGTAAGAGTTCTTTATATATTCTAAATATAAGTCTCTTAACATATTTATGATATGCAAATATTTTCACCCATCTATTGGTTGTCTTGCACTTTCATGATGATGTCCTTTGAAGCATGAAAGGCTTTAATTCAGATGAAATCTAATTTACTTATTTATCTTTTGTGCCTGTACTTTTGTGTTATATCAAAGAAAGCATCTCCTCAATATTATGAAGATTTACTCCTATGGTTTCTTCTAAAGGTTTTATTATTTTAGCTCTTACATTTAGGCCTAGGGCCCATTTTGAGATAATATCTGTGTTTGGTGTGAGGTGGAGACCCAATTTTATTCTTTTTAACCTATCCAGACTGTTCTTTCTCTATTAGATTATCTCAGAACTCTTGTTGAAAATCAATTGACCATAAACATAAGAGTTTATTTCTGGACTCTTAATCCTTTTTTATTGATCTATATGCCTCTATATGTTTGTCCTTGTGCCAGTATTACACTGGATTCCTTACTGCAGGTTTGTATTCAGTTTTAAAATCAAGAAGTATGAGTCCTCCAACTTTGTTCTTCCTTGGCAGAATTGTTTTAGCTATTCTGGGTCCCTTGCATTTCCACATGAATTTTAGGATCAGCTTGACAATTTCTTCAAAATAAGCCAACTGAGGGTGTGATAAGGAGTATGCTGAAACTGTAGATCAGGTTGGGAAGTATATCCATCTTAATAATACTAAGCTTTCCAATTCATGAACATGGGATATCTTTCCATTTATTTGGGTCTTCTTCAAATTCTCTCAACAATACTATGTAGTTTTCAATGAGCAAGTCCTACTTTTTAAAAATTTTATTGCAAGTATTTTTTTTGTTTCTAATGCTATTGTAAATTAAATTTTCTTAATTTTGTTTTCAGATTGTTTATTGCTAGTTTATCGAGAAATAAATGCCTTGTATATTGATCTTACATCCTGCAAGCCTGCTAGATCCTGTCATTTACAAATAGTGAGTTTTGCTTTCTTTCCAATCTGGATGTCTTTAATTTCTTTTTCTTGCCTAATTTCCCTGACCAGTATCTCCAGTAAAATATTAAACAGAATGATAGCTGGCACCCTAACTTCGGGATGTTAGGAAGAAAGCATTCAGTTTTTCATCATTAAATATGTTATCTGCAGGGTTTCCCTGGATGTCTTTTATCATATTGATATAGTTCTCTTCTATTTCTACTTTGTTGACTGCTTTTATCATGAAAGAGTGCTAGAATCTGTCAAATGCCTTTTCTGTGTCAACTGAGATGATCATGTTTTTAACCCCTTATTCTGTGAAGATAGTCCATTACATTGTTTTTCAGATATTATACCAACCTTGTGTATATTTCTGAGATAAATCCTACTTTGTCATGGTGCATCTCTTTTGCATATGACTGGATTCAGTGCTAGTATTTTGTTAAGGATTTTTACATCTATATCCACAACAGATATTTGTTTGAAGTTTTCTTGTGATATTTTTGGTTTTGGTATCACAGAAACACTGTTACCATAGATTGAGTTTAGAAGTGTTTCTTCCTCTTCTATTTTTTGAAAGCGTTTGTAAAATATTAGAACTCAACTTTAAATGTTTGGTAGATTTCACTAGTGAGGTCATTTAGGCCTGGGAGTTGTGGGAAATTTTACTTCATTTTGTAAGATTTTATTTTTAAGTAATCTCTACACCCAATGTGGAGCTTGAACTCACAACCCCAAGATCAAGAGTCACATGTTCTACCAACTGAGCCAGGCAGGCGTCCTGGGAAATTTTAAATAATTAATCCAAACTCTATTTGTTATAGGTCTACTCAGATCTTTTACTTCTTCTTGAGTCAGTTTCAGCAGTTTGTCCATTTCATCTATGTTATTTAATTAGTTGCCATACAATTATTCATAGCATTCCTTTGTAATCTTTTTTTGTTTCTCTAAGATTAGTGATAATTTCCTTCGTTTCTGATCTTAGTAATTTGAGTCTTTTTTCTTTTTTTCTTGATCACTCTAAGTGAAATTTTTATATTCTGTTGATCTTTTTGGAGAACCAATTTTTGGCTTCATCGATGTTCTCTCTTTTACTATTCTCTACTTCTTCTATTTCCACTCTTATTATTTCCTTCCTCAGTTTATTTGCTGAAATTGTTTGCTTTTCTCATTTAGTTTCTTATGGTGAAAGATGAGGATACTGATTTTTTCAAATTTCTTTCCTAATATAAGCATTTTAGTTATAAATTCCCCCTATAAGTACTGCATTAGCTGAAATCTCATAAGTATTGGCATGTTGTGTTTTCACATTCATTTCTTTCAAAATATTTCCTAATTTCTCTTGCCATTTCTTCTTTGGCCTGTTGATTATTTAGAAATGTGTCATTTATTTTCCACATACTTGTTAATTTTCCATTTCTTTGTTATTGGTTTCTAATTTAATTCCATGTGGTTGGGAGATGTTCTTTTTTATTCAATCTATTTTATTTCAAGTTTGAGGCTTGTTTCATGACCTAATTAGCCTGGAGAACATTCCAATGTGGGCTTGAGAAGAATGTGAATCTTGCTCTTTTGGGGTGGAATATGCTATAGATGCCTGCTAGGCCTGGTTGACTTGTATGTTGTTCAGATTTTCTATTTCCTTGCTGATCTTCTGTATAATTATTTTTTCATTATTGAGTGTTGTATAATGAAGCATCTAACCATTATTACTGATTTATCTACTTTCCCCCTCAATTCTGTCCATGTTTGTTTATGTATTTTGAGGCATTAAGTGTATTTATGTTTATAATTGTTTTATACCCAAATGTTATAAATTGTTATATCTTTCTTTCATCACTATAATATATCCCTCCTTGTTTCTAAAAATGTTGTCTTAAGGTCATTTTGTCTGGTAAAAATGTAGCCACTACAGCTCTTCTTTGATTATTATTTGCATGGTATATCTTTTTTTTTCCATCCTCTTATTTGCAGTGTATTTGTGTCTTTGAATCTAAAGTGTGTCTCTTGTAAACAGCATATATTTGGGTCATATTTCTGCCTTTTACTTGGAGTATTTAGTCCATTTACATTTAATATAATTTTTAAGTTATGATTTATGTCTGCCTCGTATTTTAAAACTTTTTTTCCTCTGTGTGTTTCATTTGAATAGCTTGTATTTTACATTATCAAGCTCATGAATTATTTTTTTCTTAATACCTAATATGCTGCACATCCCATCTAGTGTATTTTTCATCTATGATATTATAATTTTCATCTATAGATATTTAATTTATACATTAAAAAATATTCTAAGTCTCTACTTTCAGATAAGATGGAGTTCAATAAATTTTATTAACTTTCTCTGCTAATTTTAATATCCATGTCAGTTCTAATTTGGTTTTGCTTGATGGATTGTCCTCCATTTTAAGGGTCAGATTTTTCTTGCTTATTTGAATGCATGGTAATATTTGTTTGGATGTCAGACATCCATGCTAGGTGCTGAGTATTTCTGTATTTCCTTAAATATTCTTGAGTTTTATTTCACAACAATAAAGTTTCTTGGAAACAGTTTGATCATTTTGTATCTTGCTTGTTGGGTAGGATCAATGTAACATTTAGTCTGAAACTGATTATTCCCCACTACTGAGGCAGGAAACTTCTGAGTACTCTCTCAAATACTCCATGAATTATGAGATGTTTGGTCTAGCTAACAAGAACAGGCCCTATTATTGGACCTGTGTGAGTGCTGCCACTGTTCCTTCTAATCGTCTCTGATGGTTCTTTTCTGGTCTTAGGCAGTTTCCTCACATGCATGTGCCAGTTTGCAATCTGAATATTCAAGAAGGACTCTGCAGATATCCAGAGTTCTCTGTGCAGATCTCTCCCCTCCAGAACTCTGCCATGAGAACTCTACCATCCTTGGTCCTCTTGGATTTTCAACTCCATCTGCTGAACTCTACTTGGATTCTCCTGAGGAGTCTGCTGAACTCCCTTAGATTCTCCCTCCCTGTACCACAGCCTGAAAATTCCCTCAAGGCAGTAAACTGTAGCAATCGTAGCAATTTGTTTCCTATCTCTCAGGAATCAGTGTCCTTCACTGCCTGATGTCCAAGGTCTTAAAATACATTCTCATGTATTTTGTCTGTTTTTTTCTAGTTGTTTCAGGTAGGAGGATAAACAGGCAGAACCTCTTACTCCATCCTGACTGGAAAAAGAACTATTTCTCTGGGATTCTTGATACCCCTGCCTCGTTTTTTGGGGGTCCCAAATGACTCAGAATTTTCTCTGCACCACAGGGAGTGCCTTTTCACATACCCGATATAATGGTGTGGGAGGTACGCAACATGCCCTTTGAAGTATTCTTTCCAAAAATGTTTAACCTGCATCTGAGGAATATTTCATCTGGACCAAGGTGGGCCTCACATAAGCCACAACACTACAGAACAATAGAGAACTATAGAACTATAGAACAATAGAGATGTTCTCTTGCACTTTGACTCTTTCTGTCTCCAGGGCTCCTGCGTCCAGCTCCTTTCTCTTTATGCCAATCTATACGTGAGTTTATGTTACTCTTATGACGTCATACATAGGCACATTGACAAGGGCAATATTTAAGCATGAATCCAGACCCAAGAAGAGGATGACACATTCTTCCAATGCCTTAAAATGCAGGGTGTTGATAGAGACATTGAGTCATGCAATTCTAAAACACTCAGTTATCTTTACCACAGAGAAGTCAGCACCCAAAGTGTAAAGCAAAATATGATGTCTTTAAATTGTAGTATGTTTAAATGACTTACTAGCCAGATTCAAGAGCTAGGAATTAGAACCTCTGTGAAGTTTCCAGTAAGCAGAAAAGTAGAAACAAAAACAATATTCTAAAATGTCATAATGATTAGGATATTCAGAAAATCCTCATGGAAAAGTGATTTTCTCATGATCTGTCAAAATCAGGTTTGGTTGGTGATGGGATGAACTTAACAATGAAGTTCCAGAGACTAGACTGAGTCTGTCAAAGTGTAGTTTTCGTACTATCTACATCTCAAAATTATTTAGAGATGTATGTTTAAATGCAGGTTTCTAAGCCCTGTTTCAGAATAACTAAATCACAATTTCTTTTTTTTTTTTAAAGCTGAATATCTGTATTATGTGTGACATTGAAAGCT
This sequence comes from Mellivora capensis, assembly GCA_004024625.1. Taxonomy (NCBI): domain Eukaryota; kingdom Metazoa; phylum Chordata; class Mammalia; order Carnivora; family Mustelidae; genus Mellivora; species Mellivora capensis. Next base: position 8,705 of record PISX010029681.1, read on the forward strand.
CCAATACTACGTCTCTCTTTTTTTTTTTTTTCCAAGATTCCATCCACATTTGACAGACAGAGATCACAAGCAGGCAAGAGAGGCAGGCCGGGAGAGAGAGGAGGAAGCAGGCTCTCCGCAGAGCAGAGAGCCCGATGCGGGGCTCGATCCCAGGACGCTGGGATCATGACCCGAGCCGAAAGCAGAGGCTTTAACCCACTGAGCCACCCAGGCGCCCCTAAATCACAATTTCTAAAGGTAAATACCCAGAAGCTGCACTTTTAACAAGCACTCTTGGTGATTTTTATACACATTAAAGTTTGAGAATGACTATAGACAATCACAGTGGAACTGGGCAGGATAACGGATCCACTCAACAGGCACCAAAAGGAAAATCTCTAAATATGCAAGCAAGACATGGTGTTAAGGGAATTTGGCAGCAAGCAGATTGTTCATATTGACCATTACGGGAGTGGGAGGAGGGTCCTACAATATCAACAGGTGGAAACCAAACTGGAGAGATGTATTAGGAGTTGGGGATTAGCGAAGGTAAAGTTTCAAACAGACAGATGATGAACTTCAGAGATGTGGCAGCTTGTAGTAAGTCATGCAGACTTAGGTTTAAGAACTGGACTCTAATTTCTACAAAGTTGAAAGGATCAAAGTAGAACTCCAATCCCAAAGCAGAGTCAGAAAGAACTTAGAGAGCCCATTACTGGAATCAGTCACATGGACCAAAGTGAGAAGCTATTCTGCAGGGCCAGAGTTAGCTCAAAGGAGGACCAGCATGGAGACTGATTTGATGCTCAGCTACCAAGCAGCACATCTAGGGGCTCTTGGACTTCCTTGCTCACAGATTGGATCAGTCCAGGATCCATTACAAGAGTTAGCTTGCTCCAGGGAACAAGACTGCAAAGGACCTATCTGACCCAACTTCCCATTCCCTACTTGAATTCTGCTCCAGATATAAGCCTCAGGATGTTGCCATAGGGGTGACAGCGGTTCTTCTCAGCAGTTATAATGTAGGCAGCTAGCTGTGAAAGAGGTTGAGTCCTAAATAGAATAGCTCCCTAAGGGGAGCAAGGAGCAACTGGATCCTGGAGTCAACAGCAATTGTCCTCACCCCAGGAAATTCTGAAATGTCACAGCCTAGTCACTCCAGGGTAGAGAATCCAGGTGTTCTATGTTCTATCCACTTTTCTTTAAAATAGATTACTTTTGTAGTAAAAGAAAAACTTTAATTTTTATTTCACCATTAGTTGAACCCATAAATCCTTGGTCCTTGCGAGCTTAGAGCTTGGTATCCCTAAAGTTGTGAAAGCATATGTTGAATTCCTCTAGTCCCTCGGGGAAACTCAGCAAACAGGCAGGGAGCAACTAGTATTCTCTAACAGAGTGCTTACTAATCTGGCAGATGTACTCTGGGGGTGTGGGAAGTAAGTGAAGCACTGGGAGAACTGTTAGAGCCAATGCCAGAGAAAATCACAGTGGTAGTACTGAACAGACCTAGTGGAGGTTGTGGAGAAAAGGCTGGCCACTTGGCAAGCGTTTCTGCCCCTTTGGTTACTTACCACTGGCTGTCTCACTCCTGGATCTATGGGACTCCCTTGGCTATCCCTCTTCAGCCCTGTGAGATGTTCCCCGCTCATTCCATTCACCCACGAAGAAATACTCTCAAAATCAATTGGGTGGTGATTATGAGCCATTATCTGCCTGCTGTGCTGAAAGGAATATGAGGCAATCTGGAGAAAAACCTTTCACGCTGGGTGATGGATGTAAAAAAAAAAAAAAATCTAGTGTATCTAGGAGTAGTGTCCCTTCTAAGTTGAAAAATCAAAGTCAAGCTAAGGTCCCTTCATAATACCGGCTTGTTTTGTTTACAAAAGTGTTCTATTTCTAAAACAAATGACTTAAGAGGTATGGAAGATTCATTCTTGATCTGAAGAGAGGAAAAGAGAAAAGGGAACCATTTCAGAAGTGGAACAGGTGGGTTCAGATTCAAGGACTAAATGGATTTGTAACATTTTCTCACTTTGCTCCATTGAAGGGGCCTACTGATCTGCCTTCTAGAGCCTCCCCAATGTCATGCTCCAGAATCTCTGTCCACTTAACTCAGATTTAGAATTACGTAGGTAGAATACAGTAGGTGCCTGAAATTCAGTTCCTTGATTGAGGAAATGAAGCCCTGGAAAAAGAACTGAATGTCCCAAAGTTGGCTGAACCAAGACTGTCTCTTGATTCCCAGTGCAGTGCTCTTTCTATTCTGCTGCCTTTCTTGCTGCCATTTCCTTTTCGTTTTCAAAATTACTTTCATTTATTATCTGTCCAAATCTATTGGGACTAAAGCTTTCTAATATCTTCCTTTAACAACTATACATCATCTTCTCCCAGTTTCTAGTTGTTATCTTTATGAGAGAGGGGGTGCTCCCAAACACGGAGAGTATTCTGATAATTGTGCACTACAAAAATACTTTATTCTGTATTAAGAGCTAGGAATCATTTATTGGAATAAATATCATGGGGGGCGCCTGGGTGGCTCAGTGGGTTAAAGCCTCTGCTTTCGGCTCAGGTCATGATCCCAGGGTCCTGGGATCGAGCCCCACATCGGGCTCTTTGCATAGCAGGGAGCCTGCTTCCCCTCCTCTCTCTCTGCCTGCCTCTCTACCTACTTGTGATCTTTGTCTGTCAAATAAATAAATAAAATCTTTAAAAAAAAAAAAGGAATAAATATCATGGGATCACGAATTGCTTGGATAAGGTCCATTTATGATGATCAATAATATCTGAAAGTGCAAGGGAGGATTATTGAGTAAAGCAAAAACTAATAACTAAAATGTGAATAATACAATTGGTCTGGGTGCTATTTCACAGAACAACTTAGATATAATCTTTGAACTTTAGATCTCAGGGAAGTAGCATGATATAGCAGGAAGACCACTGTCTTAGAATGTAGAAAATTAGGGTGACCATCCTGTTCATAAAATTTACCAGCTGGTCTTGGGTAAATCACTTCTCTAAGCTTAACTTCGTTATGCATGAAACGTAAATAGAAATATTGGCTATTTCAAAGTCGTTGAAAGGATCAAATCAAATAATGTCTGAGAGATTGGTATAATTCAAAAATCAGAGACGATGTGTACCATGATGCCAGGGGACCATGTCTGTTGTATTCCACAGTTTACTCGCAACACCTAGCACAGAGTCTGGCACGTGGTGCACGCACACTGAACACGTAGTAAATAAATAAAGCCAATGATGGGGGAAATTTCTTTTTTATCACTATTTTCTCGCTGGAGAAACGTTTATGGGGGTAGGGGGAGTCCAGCCAAGTACAGGAGTGGAGCAGAAATGGGAAAGGCAAAATAGAAAGAGAAATTATTGGTGTCCCCTCTTTCCTAGAACAGAAGTAGAGGTGGTGGAATCAAAAGAAAGGATGATCAAACTAACCAATTCTTTCCATGCCCCATTCATCCCACCTCTTAACCAGAGATCACAACGTTGGGTTTTTTTTTTTAAGATTTCTTTTGGGCGGGGCGCCTGGATGGCTCAGTGGGTTAAGCCTCTGCCTTCAGCTCAGGTCATGATCTCAGGGTCCTGGGATTGAGCCCTGAATCAGGCTCTCTTGCTCAGCAGGGAGCCTGCTTCCCCCTCCCCCTCTGCCTGCCACTCTACCTACTTGTGCTCTCTCTGTCAAATAAATAAATAAAGTCTTTAAAAAAAAAAAAAAAGATTGCTTTTGGGCATCCACCTCATTAATTTTGGTCATTTTAAACTACTGCATTCATTGTTTTTACTGAGATCTGTTCTGCGTTCCCTCTTTGGTCATTAGGAACAGCACTGCTTTTTATTTAAAATGTATATAACTAATTCAGAGTTCTCCTCCTCCTTTTACTTTCCCCTCCTCTTAGCCCTCTCCGAAAGCTACAGTGGCCATGGGGAGGGGCAGCAGATAACAGAGACAGCTTGAGAAGAAATCAATTCAGTTCTTTCTTTCTACTTGAAGTTCTGAATGAGTCTAGCTCAAAGTCCTCTGGGATAGGTGTCTCGTTAAAAATGTGTCTCTTTGAATTGCCCTTCTTTAATTTTACAGATGTGTGCCTATCACACACATAGGAATTTCATTAAAATGTTTTTTCTCTGTCACAGAGGTCAGGGTTTTTCAGGCCTTTGGGAAACAGACAGCATGCCCAAATGTCTGCTCAACTGAAGACGATGTTACCCTACTAGAACAGCATGTTCTTGGTATTTGGCAGGCCTTGGGAACACCCCAAATCACATGAAGAGGATGGAGAAGGGTCACAGAATTAAATCAGTCTAGTCCACCTACTTCTACCTCCAACCCACTTCTAGTAAGTTTGAATTAATTAATGTCTCCCCAGCCATACTTGTTACAGCCAGTTCAAACTGGGATTAACTGGACAGAGATAAAAATTCACCTACTTTTTGCTTTCACAAATACAACTGACAGGAACAAAGAGAAACATTTCTATTTGTAGAGAGCAATGTGATGATAATTCTTTGGACCTTGAAGCTTACAGAAGACTAATGAGATAATGTCTAAAACGTGTTGGAGCTGCATGCATGAAAGGCTCTATGGAGATAGAAAATATGATAAATAATGCAAGAAATCTCGGTGTCAGGAAATCTCCTGTCTTCTGGAGGACTTAGTAAGTATTAAATAAATACTTTATAAACAAGTACCTGCTAATCTTATCTGTCAACTTCAGCCAATGGAGGTTGAAAAGTACCATTATTCCTAGCATAAAAAAATAAGAATCTTGACTTCTAAATAAAGATTTTCCAAGAAAATTCCAACACAAACCATGGCTGGTAGGTGATGCCTTTATATTAAGCCAAGCTTCCAACTTTAATTTCAGCTCTTGGTCAATCTTATCAATGTGAAAGCACCAGTCCTAGCCCCTCAAACTTTCCACTCAGTCTGAGCCAAATGCATCCCTGGGGGATTCTCTTGCTATCCTAAATTGAGAAAAATCATAAAGCACACCCTCTTTGGGGTTCTTGAACTATCAAAGTACACTCAACAAATAATGTTCTCAAGAGTGACCACATAATGGATTTCAATAACTTAAGAGCTCAATTCAATTACCTACAAGCCTTAATCTGCTCCTTCATGCAAGTCCCTTCATTTAAAAATACACAAACCCTTTATTTCTTTCCATAGCATCTTTTATTTCTAACAATAGAAATAAAAAAACAAATTTTTTTCATGAACTCTACAAAATAACAAGACACAAAATTTAGCAAAGAATTTTCTAATGGGGCTTCAAAAACATTTGGCATATGCTCTCTTCTCACCAGCTCCCAAATACCAATAAATCTCCCATTTATTTATTTAAACTCAGTATCATTTCAGTTTTCAGAACCTGACTTGAAAAAAAGCCACGACCTTTTTAAACTTACTCAATCTTAAAAATCTTCCCAAATCATTAAGTCACAAAATTTCTACTAGAAAAATCAAAAAGTCTCAGAGCTGGGGAGAACTTTGATAAGTGATCTGATTTAACCCTTGCCTATAGATATGTGAATGTAATTTACAAGTATTGAGACTGACAACCTGTGGACAGTGGGCCATGCCTGACCTTTTGGGACATACACAAAGTGATAGGACAACTCCCTTACCTCAAAGGAGTTGATGTGTTTCCAGTGATGTGGTTCCCAAAGTGCATCAGTATTACTTGGGGGTGAAGGTATGATTATAAAAATGAACATTTCCAGGCCCCATCTCAGACGTACTGATTAAGAAAGTTTGAGGATGGGACCCAGGAATCCACAATTTTTTAAAGCATCCCAGGTAACTCTTAGCACCATTTAACATTTGAGAACCCCTGTTCCAGTAGGTCTGAGAGATGTGTTCAAAATAATATCAGAAAAGTGTTGAATAGGGACTAAATAAGGGGGCCTGTCTTCTAGGGACATAAGCAGAAATTTGATTTAAAAAAAAAAAAAAGCATCTCCTTCATTCATGCCAGATATCCACCAGAAAACACTAAGTCATCTCTTAGCCCGACCCCAGACATTTTCCCAAATTATATTGACCACTAAGTTAAATTGTGAGTTATCAATTTTGTAATAGAAACCTTTAGTGCACAAGCTTAAAATCTCTAGTGAGCTATGATTCTCCCTAAAATGCCTAATTCATCTGACATTTAGTATGGATTCATTTAGTTTATGAACCACGTGTTTTAGCCTATTTTCTTCCCATGACAATGGTGTTCATAAGGAAGAGTGATTTTTATAATCTTTTCCTTTGGCAAAAAATATGAAAAACTAGTAAACATAAAGTTGAATTCGGAAACATGTGAGATATTTGAACTTTAAAAAGTAAGCTCCTAGCAGAATTAATTGGCACATATAGATTCTGTATAATGTACAAGATCTAATACTTTTTGTACAGAAAAGTTATCTGGGGAGTGGCTATCAATGCAGACTGCAGAGGAGTCTGACTCCATAGAAGTGAGATGGGTAACTGAATTTTTAAGTAGCACCCCCAGTGAATTCTGATGTGAATGGTTTTGAAAAAAAAAACAGTCCTAGGGTTTCAAGAATCCAAGTTTATACCTACCTAAACTTTCCTTTGAATCTAAATCAACATACTAAACACAGTAGATTACCAATATATGCATATTTAATTAAGGTAATCACAAATGGAAAGAAATAGGGAAATTCAGCTCATCTAATCAGAGCCCGCATTCTATAAGTCAGACTGGGGAGTCTTGTATGTATCATAAATTCCTGTCCTCCAGCATTAGGAGCCGCATGTAGTAAAAAGGCAACTTAATGTAGGCTTTTACTGTTGCCCCTTTTAGAGAGTATATAGAACATTCCAACTACCTACTTTTAAAACTTAAAATATGCTGAACAGTGTGTGTACATAGTAAGGGAGAGAGCGGACTGAGGATTCGGTAAATGCGCATGATTCTTTGGCCAAAAACAATAGTCAGAGAAACATAATTCTGGTGATCATACAAAATAAAAGCAAATGGAATCTGTCCTTGATCATTCCTGATGTTAGGATTGTAATTTCCCCATTCCCACAGGAATTAATTGTGGACAAATTAAACACTTGCAGTATTATCTAATTACTAAAAGCTCACAGAGAACTGGGATGTTGTCATCTTCACTTCCTGTGAGGGGGCAAATATGTGTGGGTTCTGGGGCTATGAGCTTTCCCAGAGTTTAAAAAGAATGCTTTACAGATTTATATAACTTTTATTGCCCAAATAGTCCACAAACCTATAAAAGGAGCTCTGGTTTATTACTTAATGATAGCCTAACCTTAAACAAGTTATTTGCCCCTTCAGAGGCTCAGTTTTCTCAACTGTAAAATGGATACCCGGGCTGATCTGCATTCATAACCCTGGCTCTTTCCACTCCTCTGTGCCATTCCCCAAAGCACAGTGCCCAACTGAGGTTTACATGGAAAGATCCCAAGAGATAAGTTTTACAAAAGTGCTCTATGAGCTGTATAGCACGATACAGATGAAGTGGATTATTATTAGTTGTTTTATGAACCCCAGTTATAAAGATGCAAAGTGACCCAGAAAAAGAAAACACGTGGACAAACCTGAAGTACTAAATCTGTAGTGCCTAGAACTTTACCTAGGGCAGGACAGATAGGTGCTTAGTAAGTGCTGAGTAAATTTAAAAAAAAAAAAGGTAATACTAAGAAAGAATATAACTAAAAGCAAGGATAGTTTGATTTAACCATTCCCCCCAAATTCCTAACAATTCCCCACAAACCTAACATCTTAAGAACTACTTGATGTGAAAGAGTATTAAGATGTAAGACTGACCTGACCAGTCATCTTCAAAAAAATGATTATATTCTTACTTCTTTGGTCTTTCAAATGCAGCCATATAGGGATAGCAGAAGCTGGGTGAAGTTGCTGAATTTTTTCCCTTTATCAGATAGATCTGCATAATCATCCTAGCAACCTGTAGAGGAAATAATAGATTCTATAGAATGCTGGGTACCCAAGCTCTGTTTTGGATCTGAAAGGCTGATTTTTAGTGACATACTGATTTTTAAGCAAACCAGATTTATCCCTTAAGCTCCCCTCCCCAGAGACACACCAAAAGAGGATGGGGTCAGGAGAGGTAGCAAAGAAGTTATTTATTTTATAAAACAAATTCTTTAGAAGCCCTTTGTAGGTATCCTAGAATACATAAAATATGATTCAAATTTAAATATTCAAATTGCATTACAACAATTTGTAATTGCATTACAACTTTTGACATATTTATATAAAGAGACAAATAACTCATTAAAAAACTCAAGGGAAAAAAAATGTTTTCTTCTGGGTGGACCTCAACTAGTTACCCCCAACCCAACCACCATTGCAAATATATTTTTATGCTGGGTAACATTTCCAAAAACAGGAATGCTTTTTTCTATTGTTGAAATGAAACAAACAAGTTTGCTTTCAGAGTCACAGGAGTGCCCAACTGTTAGAGAAAACGTTTTCCACTGGCCTCTTGCCTGTCCTATCCCCATGCAACCTTTCCTATTGGCCCCTTTCTCTAGGAGGGCCCCTGAGGCTGTCTGCGGGAACTAACTGTAAAATCATTTTGTGCAGTGAGAACTAGTTTTTTTCAAAATCTCAGAGACCGACCGCCCAGAACATGCCTGATTTTTGGCAAATATGTACGTGTTTCCTCGGTATTTGATTAGCTGCATGCTAAATAACTGACCCCGGCTTCTGGGTCTTCATTTGGAAAAAAGAAGAGGGGGGAAAGTGTTCTAAAAATTGACGAAAGGAAGAAATCTCTTCTCTCACCAAAAATCTAAAATTTATTTTATGTATTTGTGTTTGGGGGAAGGGGCAGGACAAGGGAATTCAATGCAAAGATTTCAACCAAGCTAAACCGTTCAAAATGAGCAAAAGCGTTTAAACTCTGCGTAGAGCATAAGCATGTGCTAGGAGCTCATGAAAACCTGTCCCTCCCAACCAGAAAGCTTCCCAGGGTGGGACTTGTGTGCTGGGCTGATACCTATGGCCGGGAATCTCGGAGCAGGGTCCACGACGGCACGCGGAGGAAGAGGCTCCTTGAGAACAGGCCCTGGCTTTGTCTCATCCTGATGTGTTCCTCTCCTCACAGCTTCCTGTCTCACATACTAGGTGCTCAGTTAATGTTCGTGGGTCGCAGGAAGCGGACAATCCGCATCTGCCCCCACGCCCCAGGCGAATTCTCGGGAACGCGGGTTTGCTCAGACCCACTGTCTCCTCGCGTTCGCTGAGGTCACTTGGTCCCGGCTGCTACGGCCCAAGCAGCTGGAGAGTAACCAAGAAGCCAAGCTACAGGAGCCAAGATGGAGCGGAAGCGGGAGCGCTAACTAGGCGGCGCGGGGCGCGAGCTGGGGGGCCCACCTGACCGCGACGCCGGCGGCCCAGTCCCGCGTTCCCATTGACCAGGAGGTCCACGCCGCCCGCGCGCCAGGCGGGGGCGGAGGCAGGGGCGGAGGCGGGGAGGGACGCCCCGGCGCGCGCCCGGCCCCAGGCTCCGCCCCCTTCCAGGCCCCGCACGCGCCCACTTAGGGGAGCCGCGGGCCGGGGGGCGCTGGGGGAGGAGAGGCAGCGCCGCGCGCGCCGCCGCCAGCTGACGCGGTCCCCTGCGCGCGCGCCTTCTCCGGCCCCCGCCCCTCCCCGTCCCGGGGGCCCGGCGCGCGGCCCTGCTGACGTCAGCGGGCGGCTTGCGGTGCGGGGTGCGCAGAGCCGCTGGCGCACTCGCGCGCTGCGCTCGCCCCCTCCCCCGCCCGGGCTGTGGCGCGCGCGCTCGCTAGCTCTCCCTTCATTTTTTTCTCCCCTCCCTTCCAGCTTCTCTCTCTCTCTCCCTCTCTCTCTCCCTCTCTCTCTCCCGCTGCCCGCGGCTCCCTCGCGCTCTCCCTCTCTCTCCGTAGCCTCCACCGAGCGATGCGAGCTTTGGGAGACAGCGACGCCGCCTCCCGTTAGAGACCTGCCCTCCCCCGGCCCGGCCCCTTGCCCAGCCCTGCCCTGCGCGCGGGGGTCGGCGAAGGCGCCGCGGACGCACCGTCGGCTGAGGACCCGGGATGCACATGCACTAGCAGCACCCCCTCACTCACTCCCTCCACACCCCGCGCCGCCGCCGCCGCCGCCTCCTCCTCCTCCGGCAGCAGCGGCAGAAGGACCCACCCTGCCCCCCACCCCACCCTCCGCCGGCTCCGGCTGCGGCTCCTGCCTCAACTATTATTTTATTTATTTTGGGTCCTGCACAAGCCTCGGTGCCTGCAGCCCGCGCCTCCTCGGACCGCGGGCGCCTCCTCCCTCGGCCCCGGAGCCCCAGACCCCGGCCACCTTCGCCTCGACACCCCTAGAGCCCGCCAGCTACCGCGAGCCTCCGCTGCTGGAATCTTGTTAGCGGCTGTCTTTTTGGGGGGGTTCTTGTTTCCCGACATTTTTGTTTTCGGCCGAGGGAAGGATATCGTGGTTTTTTTCCCCTTTGAGCCCAGGCTCTGCTCTCTGGGGGGGTGGGGGGCGCGCCGAGCCGGGGAGCCGTGCCAGCCGAGTCGTGCGGGCTGTGGCAGGGAAGGGGCCACCATGGGATGTACTCTGAGCGCAGAGGAGAGAGCCGCCCTCGAGCGGAGCAAGGCGATTGAGAAAAACCTCAAAGAGGATGGCATCAGCGCCGCCAAAGACGTGAAATTACTCCTGCTGGGTAAGGACCGGGGCTGCCACCCCCATCTCCCGACCCCGGCCACTCCGCACCCACCTCCACCCGCTCTCCCACCCTATTCGTGTCTGGGAAAACCTGGTCCCCGATTTGGCCCCACTGTGTGCCTAGGATCTTCCACTCTCTCGCCTGCCTTATCCCCATGCCCCCCCCCCCCACTTCCCCTAAGCTGACACTCACCAGTTTTCCCCCCTGTCTGTCCTAACAGGGGCTGGAGAATCAGGAAAAAGCACCATTGTGAAGCAGATGAAGTAAGTCCCTGTGGTTTTGGGATTTGTACTTTTATTAGTAATTTTTTGTCATTTGTATTACCTTGCTCATTCCACA
>PISX010029682.1:8680-19821 GCA_004024625.1 Mellivora capensis
TCCCTCTCATATCTTCCCACACTCTGTATAGTGAGAGACAGACCTGGACATTTGTGTAGTACCAGGATGGAGGTGTTTGACATTTGCCAATGTCCATGTTGTAAGGTTCAGGATTATATCTTCTATGAGAGAAATAAGAGTTCTAAGACCAAGATTAGGGAATTGGTCTAGTAGAAATTGCAGGTGAAACAAATCATAGTATCCTTTCACATAAGTTCTAGCTATGCTTCTCACTGTCAGGGTTTCCATATAGGTTTATGTAATTGATGGTTATTTGTCATTTCTGTATAAATGCTAATATGCTCAGCTGGAGCAGGATTTAGCAGTCTAACAATTTTTGAAATGTGTGTATTTCTAACTTGGTATCCTGGGTAATTCTTTGATGATGGTCTTGTTGTACCTAGTCCTCACTCTCCCTAAAAATGGAGCCATCTCTGAGATACATGATGGTGCTGTCTTTGATTCCTGCTGATACTTTTGGTACTAAGTTCTTGCCAAGCTGGTTTTCTATTTCATGGTACCACCTAATTTCTATGTCTTTATTATTGCTTTTTTCCCTGATCCTGGAGTAGTTAGTTTTATTCATTTTCTCATGGAGCTTATGTTCCCATGTGCAGGGCTCGTGGAACTGTGTATCTGTTTCTTTTAATCCAATTATGATGATACTTACCCTATATAGAAAACTGGAAGTTCTGCTAAAGTATTCAGTCACAAGCCATACAGAAAGAATATTCATATATATTCACAGTCACATAGAGGACTAGCATTGAATTGAGGTAAAAAATATTAAAATTTGGATTTTAGGAAGATTTTGAAATTACTCGATGCTTTGATAAATAAATATACTGATAAAAAATCTGATATAAAATTGTTACTGATACTTTTTGACCAAATGAAATAACTATGAATTTAACCTGTGAAGGGGAGAAAAGACTCACATAGTAACCTATACAATACACAGGTTATAAAATCATAATAATATTGTTCATATTTTATTGAAATATTTTTCAAAATTAATTCAATATCTATCTTCCAAATTTTTATTTAAATTTCCATTAGTTAGCGTTCATTGTAACAATAGTTTCAGGTGAAGAACTTAGTGATTCATCACTTACAAACACCACCTGGTGCTCATCACAAGCGTCCTCCTTAATTACCTTCACCTATTTAACCCACTCTCCCACTCACCTCCCCTCTGGTAACCACCAATTTGTTCTGTTTAGTTAAGAGCATATTTCTCGGCTTTCTTTCTTTGTCTCTTTGACTGAATACAAACAGTCTACACTTTACAAAGATGGGCTCCGTGGAGAAAGGGGAACCCTCTTAAACTGTTGGTGGGAATGCAAGTTTGAGCAGCCACTTTGGAAAACAGTGTGGAGATTCCTTAAGAAATTAAAAATAGAGCTTCCCTATGAACCTGCAATTACACTACTGGGCACTTACCCCAAAGATACAGATGTAGTGAAAAGAAGGGCCTTCTGTACCCCAATGTTCATAGCAACAATGGCGATGGTGGAAAGAACCAAGTTGCCTTTCAACAGATGAATGGATAAGGAGGATATGGTCCATATACACTATGGAAGATTATGCCTCCATCAGAAAGGATTAATACCCAACTTTTGTATCAACATGAATGGAACTGGAAGAGATTATGCTGAGTGAAATAAATCAAGCAGAGAGAGTCAATTATCAGATGGTTTCACTTATCTGTGGAGCATAAGAAATAACACGAAGGACATGGGGAGATGGAGAGGAGAAGGGATTTGGGAGAATTTGGAGGGGGAGATGAACCATGAGAGACTATGGACTCTGAAAAACAATCTGAGGGTTTTGAAGGGGCATGGGGTGGGAAGTTGGGTGAGCCTGGTTTTGGGTATTATGGAGGGCACGCATTACGTGGAGCACTGGGTGTGGTGCATAAACAATGAATTCTGGTACACTGAAAAGAAATTAAAAAATAAAAATATTTAAGAAGTTATGGAATGAAGAGGTTATGAGAATAAATGGTACAACATAAGGAAAAGAAAAAAAATAGATTCTAAAATTTCAAATACATATAAAATTGAATACCAAATTCCAAAATGAAATCATATAATCCAACATAAAAAAGGAATTCAAATAATGCAAAAGTGAAGGAATCTAAACAACAAATTGTTATTGTGTTGTTATTTAAAGGATGAAAGAATATTTTAACTGAATCTTACAGTGACACTTTAGGAGAAATTTAGGTTAACATGGAATATTTGTTAATGGGAGAACTTATTTTGGGGCCAAGGCTTATTTATAGAAGGAATGTTGATCCTCCTGTCAAATACTGTCATATCCTTCAACTGATATGCCATAAACTTACTGGGTTTATTCCATGCATTTTTTTAATAGAATAGGATATACTCTTTTTTTCCGCCCCACCAGGTGAGATCCCAAACACGTATTAGAATCCAAGTAATGAAGTAAGTCTGCTTCTGATGTAATTAACAGATTTTAGCCACCTCCCTCTATTATATTTTTCTGTCAAGATTTGCTTCCTCCATACATTTTCTGGAACATTTTACTATATATCTGTTTCGTTAAAAAGGACTCACCTATTTCTTGGGGTAAAGTATGTTTTCTCTCCTACTTTACAACTAGGACTAACTGAACATTGAGCAAAATATCCCAAATGGAGCTTACAACGTGAACACTGCTTTGGAACTACACCAGCTTTTCCTGAGTATTAACTGCTCTTCTAATGGTTGTCTAATTTTTCAAATTGCTGTTTGAATTATGGCTATTTTAGACCTACAGATGGAAAAATTCAGATGTTTCACACAGGGATTTGGAGAATTAATTTTCCAAGATAAAAAGATTTGCTATATCCTAGAAGAGGAAATACGTTAATGATTTTGTGTGGTTTAATAAGACCCAAAGAAGGGAAATGGGGTTAATATATTTACTCTCAAAGGAATAGTCTGAAACATTATAGTTTGATTTCTAATTTCCTCAATAGTTTAACTTGCTTTATGTTTCATCCACTTACATAAGAGGCAATATCTAATCCATTCATTGGACTTTGTCTTTCGGCCCAGTGGTGGGGAGAAATTACTACCCCTGTTGTCCTCCCTGTGAATCTCAGAGCTGTTTCATTGGAATTCAGTAATGGTTCCAAGTTCATTTTACTTCCTTAAGGCACAAAGTAGGATAAATTTAGTTAAAATATTATTTCATCCTTTAAAAGGGGCCATACCTCCCTCTCAATGGAATTTTTAGGCAGTAGTTTAAATACTGCCCTAATTCGTGCTTTCCTTCTGACTTTGGAGCAATGAAAAAAGAACAGTGAAGAATTTGTAGCTCGATTTCATTAAACCATGGGAGAAAAACTCATGATTGACATCATCAACTTTTTTTTTATTGTTGTTGTTTTTATTTGTTCCTTTGTTTTTGGATCTCTGTTAATGCTCCGTGGAATAGGAATACAGAGGTGCCAGTGCCAAATATGGTTTTATACTTCATTTTCATTAATGGCTTCATTTCCCTATTTTAAAAAAAGTAACTAAAATGGTGGGAAGAAAAGCGCTGACTAAGGTATGTGGTATGTTCATCAAACTTTTAGTTGATGTATGTTAGTGTATTAAATACACATTTCCTTTTTTGTAACTATAAGATTTCAGACTGACACAACATTTTCTTCCAAGAGATCTAAGCATGAACCTCACATTTTCCTAGCAACTCCATAGGGAAAAAGCCATTCTTCTACCTATATCTGTCAGGATTTGTACTTAAGTAGGGTGACCACATGGTTATTGTTCAAATAGAGACACTTGGGAGAGGAAGACATAATACTGCTAATAATTAAATAAGGCATAAATAGAGGTGTTTCATGAAAATCAAGATATAAAATGGCAATAGAAATCAAAATAAAGTAGACCAAATGAGTCACTGAACTTGAATTCCTGCTTGAATTGAAACCTTAATTTTGTGATCACCAGATCTCTCTAGAAATCCTCTGTGTAAATATATGTAAATATATTTCAGAATGACTTAAGCAAAGCCCCAAATTACCATTCCACACTTCCAACAATGAAAAATATTTTCTTAAAGTTGTCAAGGAACATATCACACTTTTGGTGGACTCTCATGGTTTTCCCCATGCTCTTTTCCAGTAAGGGCCTTTGTTTTCTATGCTTGTTTTTTTTTAAGATTTTATTTATTTGACAGACAGAAATCACAAGTAGGCAGAGAGGCAGGCATAGAGAGAGGAGGAAGCAGGCTCCCTGCTGAGCAGAGAGCCTGATGCGGGGCTCGATCCCAGGACCCCGGGGTCATGACCTGAGCTGAAGGCAGAGGCTTTAATCGACTGAGCCTCCCAGGCGCCCCTGTATGCTTGTTTTAAATCAAGAACATGGAGACACTTGGGTAGCTCAGTTGGTTAAGTGTCTGACTTTGGTTCAAGTCATGATCCCAGAGTCCTGGTATTGAGTCCCATGTCAGGCTCCTTGTTCCTGGGAAACCCATTTCTCCCTCTGCCTGCTGCCTCCCACCCCTGATTTTGCTTTCTCTCTCTGGCAAATAAATAAATAAAATCTTTAAAAAGAAAGAAAGAAAGAAAGAAAGAAAGAAAGAAAGAAAGAAAGAAAGAAAGAAAGACCAACTGAAAAAAATTATATAGTATGTAACTTTTAGAGCCTGGCTTCTTTCACTTTGCATAACACAACTGAGATTTGTCTATGCGATTGCATGGATCAGTACTTCATTGTGTTTTTATTAATCTTTCTGATGAGCAGTCTTCTACTGTATAACAGTATCACAGATTATCCACTCACCTGTTGAAGGGCATTTGTGTTTCAGGTAGTTTGTTTATAACCACTGTATCTCTGTCATCCAGATCTTTGAGTGAACATTGTTTTTAATTATTTCACAGTTGTCGGATTGTTGGTTTGGATGCTAAATTTTAGAAGATACTACTAATTTGCTTTCCACGGTGATTGGTTTTCCTTCCCCCCAGCAATATGTTAGAACTCCAGGAGTTTCACATTCTCACCTGCAACTGATATTGCCATGGCATCGTTTTTATCCATTCTTATACACGTGTGATTCTATTTCATCAGAGATCTAACTGGCATTTCCCTGTAAGTAATAATGTTGAACATCTTTGCCTGTGCTTATGGATCACCCGTTTATCTTTTTTTGTGAAGCAGCTGTATAAACCCTATTTTTAATAGTGATCTTTTTCTGATTGTTATGAGTTTCTTCCCTCCTCAAGGGAAAAAAAGGGGAGGGGGAAGAAAAAGAAAAAGAGAAAGGGCACCTGAGTGGCTAAATCGGTTAGGTAACTGATCCTTGATTTTGGCTTAGGTCATGATCCCAGGGTCATGAGATCAAACCCTGCTTCGGGTTCTGTGCTGGCCATGAAACCTGCTTGGGATTCTCTCCCTCCCTCTCCTTCTTCCACTCCTTACTTGCCTGCTCTCTCTCTCTCTCTCAAAACAAACAAACAAACAAACAAACAAAACCACAAAGCTTTATGTACTTTGGGCACCATTCCTTTGCAAAGAGGTGTGTTTTGCATTTTCTTCCAGTAGTTTATAATTTGTCCTTGCATTTTCAAAAACATTACGAAGGAAGAAATGTTAACTTGGATGAAGAATAATTTACCATGTTTTCCTTTATACTTCCTTATACTTTCTTTATACTTGTAGTATCCTATCCAGAAAATAAATTGTTGCTTAACCAAAGGTTGCAAAAAAATTTTTTATAAATTTTACTCAAAAAATCTTTTAGATTTTTACTTTTATGTGTTATCTATTTTATGCTAATTTGTGTATGTGGTACAAGGTATGAGTTAAGGTGGGGTTTTGTTTTGTTTTGTTCTGTGTTTTGCTTATGGATGTCTAATAGCTCCAGCACTATTTACTGAAAATACATTCTTTTCTCAATTTGACTGCCTTGGCTTCTTTAACTGACCATATACATGTGTACAAATTCCTGGGCTCTTTCATTCTCCCAACCTAGGAGTCTATGCTTTTGTTCATACTACACTCACTCAATTAGAGTTAGTCTTAAAATTATGTTTTGCGATTCCTCCTCTAACACTGTTTTTCTCCTTCTTTCTTCTTTTTCTTTTTCTAAAGGCTACTCTAGCTCCTTTGCTTCTCTGTATACATTTTTTTTTTTTACTTTTCAAAGATCAATCTATTTAGAATTAAAAATATTAAGAATAAAGGATTTACACATTTCTGAATCAACAGAACAGTTTAGCTAAGTATTAATGGCACTAATTAATGTATACAAAAATTTAAATTAGAAAATAATCTCGTTTTAGTTTTATATGTAATTAACATATAAAAAGTTCCATTTTATGAGACATCTAAAAGAATCAAAACCATGTCTACAGCTCTATCTTAAACTCCAAATCTGAGAACAATTTTTATTATATTGTCTTAATAATAGTCTATATTAATACAAAGAAAATCCCAAATACACACTTTTTACAAGATTAACATTTTAGGCGGGTTTTTCCTTTCACAAAACAAGAAAACAACCGAAAAACCCACAACAAAATACAAACCTTTTTTTTCGGTATTTCACAGCACTGGTTGTTATATGTGTTTACCTTATAAAATCTTCTGACTTTATAAATTGTGTACGGTTCAATTTTAAACTGTCAGCTCCTTGAAAATTGTGCAAATAAAGAAAAATATGAAAATAGTGTGTTATCAGTCTTTTTAAATGAGTCTCATGACAATGGCACTTTTTGCCCTGAATTGATTGGAAATGTCAGGCTAAATCCACTTGCTGAAATGTAGCATTTTGCAAGTAATTTATTTTTCTCTTGCTCCTTCCTTTTTTTCAACAGATGAACAAAAAAAAAGTTTCTTTTACAAAGTTTGAGAATTTAAATATTTATGATTATTAAAGTGATTTCTAGAGCCATGTCACCCTTTAGGTATCCACCCCACATGCTTGTCAAGGCTGCATCTCCCATGGCTGTTCTGGTGGCTTCCTCCACAAATAACTTCCTGCCTCTGCAGGGTGCTCTCTTCCAGAACCTGGGGGGGGAAGCTAATCCACTGGCACTGCAGCCCTCAGACCACAGCTCCCACAGGAGGTATTTGTCTGAGGGCACTGGCCAAAGAAATAGCTGTCTGTGCCTTTTGACTGAATTCATGCATGTTGATAAAGGGGTCTGCACCCTCTTCAGTGAAAGCATCTTACCTTCAGACAGTTTTTGGTGAAAAATACTTGCCAATAATCACGTAACATAAGTGATGCTACTGAAGCTGAATCATAGGAAGAAAAATCAACAGAATGCCAGTCAGTAGTGTTTGTTTAAGAAGCATGACAGTATGTTCCAATGCCTTCATTGGAGATGTACCATTCTCTTGTTTTCCTGCACGTGAGTCATTTGGTGATGGAAGCTGAGGTGAAAGAACACTAGTGTCCTGTGTGGCTGCAACAGGGAAGGCTGTTTCTAAGTCTCTATTGGTGTCCTTGGTGGTGAAGCCCTGAAGGCTTCCCATCTGGTTCAGTCCACTCTGAATGTGTGAAACATGGGTTTCTACATTATTTGAAAGCAACTGATATTAGAAGCATCTATTGTACTCCTGACACCATTGAATGAGTCTGTGAGTGATTTGAACTCAAAGGAATTCAGCTCTCCTTCTGCCAGACACCTAATTTGTAATAAAGTAGGAGTGAGCTGGACATTAAGTCTGTCAGATTTTCATTCTCAACACGGAGCCGTCCAGTGGAAGAGCTGGCTGCCAGAAAAGCTCCTGGGATTCCTCCTCACACCTCTGTCTCCTATCTGTGGACTGGTCTGCAGGCTGTCTGCACTGGTCTGGAGAAGGCTCATAGCAGTACTGCTGCACTTCATGCAAAATTTTGTCGAGGTCCTTGTTGAGTTGCTCAAGTTCCAGAAGGATGTTTGTATATCTCCACTAAAATTCAATGCCGATGCTCATGGGATAGGATTTCAATTTTTCTGCTTCTGTTTTCATTGCTCTTGATTTTTTGATATGTTCCTTTTTAATCATGAGAATTTTTGACAAATTGTTCACTTGGATAAGGAATTGTACTGGAAAACCACCTAGTGTTTCAGTGTCAGAGCCAGAATTCTTACTTCTCCAAGGTGACTTCTAGTACAGGATCATCATCCATAATTAGTGACTGGAGAGGAGGAGTATAATGTAACCGTGGTGGAGTCACAAAGAATGAGGAAGGTCCCTGTTTTTTCCCAAAGGCAGCAACTTGCATTTTCTCATGAGGCTGATTACTAAGATCTTCATAGCCAGAGATGGTATGGGTGTCAAGCCCTGCCCTATCAAAAGTTACTCTATACATAGCATTAAAATTATCCACAGCAACTATTCGTCCAGTGAAGAGACCGTCATGGACACCACATAATTCATAAGACATATTGTTAAAGCCTAGTGATTATATTGATCTTAGTAATTAGCATTCGGTTTCATTCATTTTATTTGTTGTGTTTCTCTTTTCAAATTTATTGCTTCTACTTTTGCTTTATTACACCTTCCTTTTGTTTGACCTGAGTTTCAGTTGCTCTTCTCATTCTAGTTTCTTAAGATGAAAATTAATATCGCTTTGAGACACATTCTAATATCAGCATTTAATAGTATTACTTTCCTGTTCATTAGCCACATCACACAGATTTTGGTATGTTATATTTATTTTCTTTTTTAAGGGTTTGCTTATTTATTTGCAAGGAAGAGAGAGAGGGAAAAAAAGAGAGATAATGAACAGGAGAGAGGGGCAAAAGAAGAGGGAGAAGCAGGCACCCTGCTGAGTAGGGAGCCCACCATGGAGCATAAGACCGGGACCCTGGGATCATGACCTGAGCTGAAGGTACCTGCTTAACCAACTGAGCCACCCAGTTGCCCCACATTATTTTTATTTTGAATAAAATATTTAAAATATTTTCTAATTCTCCTTGTGACTTCTACTTCAACCTGTTGGTTATTTAGAAGTGTGCTGCTTAGTTCCAGATCTACTGAAGAGCTGAAGGCAGATATTGTTGTTCTCTGACATCAGGTTTTTATATTTTTATCGTTTTCACTTTTTCCCCTATAATTTCTAATACTCTGCAAAGCCTCCATATATTCATTCTTGATGTCAATCTCTCCTGCTTTAACCTGTAATATATTAATCATAATTATTTTGAATTCTCTGCCTGATAGTTCGAGTATTTGGTCATTTCTAGGTCCTTTCCTATTGATTGATTTGCCTCTTGAAAATGGGTTGGTTTCATTCTTTCTTCTTTCTTTCTTTCTTTCTTTCTTTCTTTCTTTCTTTCTTTCTTTCTTTTTTTCTTTCTTTCTTTCTTTCTTTCTATTAACATGTCTTGTGGCTTGCTGAAGGACCATTACAAAGGAATTCCTTTTAATGCACCTAACTCAACAATTCCCCTAGTGCTGAGCTGGGTACCGAGGAAATATTTGT
The DNA here is from genome assembly GCA_004024625.1 of Mellivora capensis. Lineage (NCBI taxonomy): Eukaryota > Metazoa > Chordata > Mammalia > Carnivora > Mustelidae > Mellivora > Mellivora capensis. The sequence goes on from PISX010029682.1 coordinate 18,116, forward strand.
TAAGGAAGTTTTACAAGCAATTATGTTAGTTTTTTTTGCCTTGGGAAAGAGATAACTCTTGGGACAAAGAATAGACTAACCAAAGTTTGGAAGGAAAGGCTGGGTTTTGAGATGCTTTGGGCCATAAGGCTTTGATAAGCTCTGACATATTCCTAGAAACAGAAAGCCATGCACTACACATGGCAATGCTATTATTTTAGGATTCGTATGTTTGTGATTGGTGGAGGATTTCCCTCAAAGTTCGTGTCTGCTCCCAGTTTTAGCCATCCTATAAGCCCATGTTACAATGGTGTTCTCTTAAACCATCTTGTTTCTCCCCAAGTTAAGACTCTTATGACTTCTACTTGGTAGAAGCTTGCTCTTATATAGTGTAGTTCACCTTCATGTCACGTAAGCTCTGTGTGGCATCAGAGGTGGGTTTCTCTCAATGTACCTGCTCCTCCTTCCCAAGGTAGAAGGGAACTGTGAGTTGTGTTGTTGTGTTGTTGAAAAAGAGCTATATCATCTGAGAAAAGAATAAATAATTGTTTTTGACATAGTGTAAACACCGGAACCATCACTAAGGTGAGGCAATTGATGCATCTAGAGCACATGATGTCAGGAGACATTCATGCCTAGGTTTGCACAAGCCTCACTGATGAAACTTCATGACCCTGCAAGTGAATGGCCCCTTGAATTTGGTACCCTAGGGGCCTCACTTGTCTCATTCTGGTATCTCTGTTAATTTATGTATTATTTATTCTTTCTATAAACTTGTCCTTGAAAGAGAAATGAGTGCATCTTCAGGCTACCTCAGCTTGCCAACAATAGGTTCATGAATGTCCTTCTTATCACATACAGATTTCTTTCCATCTCTTGACTGCCTGCCAGACCCACATAACAAAACTTCGAGGTTGTTGACAACTCTCTATTTCCTTTCCTCCAAACCCATACTGCTAATTGTGACCAAGCTTACTGGCTGCACTAAACATTTTTGTTATTCAGCCTTAGCTGGTCTGTAATGAGACTTGTTATTCTTTTATTCTTCATCACTTTGTGCAGGCCAGAGATTACAAATGAGGTGCTGGGTCTCAGTGCATAGACACCTTGCTTTGACTTCAACATACTTAATGTTAACTACTTCCCAACACTTAAAATTGTCAATTTTACATGAAAATCCAGATATTCAAAATCTCAAAAATGAAAAAAAAACACATTAAAAAAGATTTTCTTTTACTTATTTTAGAGAAAATGAGAGAGGATGTGCATGTGCATAAGTAGGAGGAGGGGCAGAGGTAGAGGGAGAGGAACAGAAACATAAACAGACCCCATGCTGAGCACAGAGCCCCACATAAGGCTTGATCTCACAACCCTGAGATCTTGACCTGAGACAAAACAACAAGTTGGATGCTTAATCAACTAAGCCACACAGGTGCCCCATAAAACACATTTTTTTAAAAAAAAGAAAATCCGACAAGTATCTTTTAGCACATGGCTCCAGCCAGCTGGAGCTTTCATAACATTCAACTGAAATAAATGCCTTTCTTAGGAGCTGCCACTGAGCTTACCAAAGATAAAATATTTCTTCTCAGTTTTCTTTTTTTGTTGTTGTTGTTGTTGTTCCAAATGGTAGCTTTATTTCTTTTTTTGTTACTATTTTATTTTTTTATTTCTTTTCAGCGTAACAGAGTTCATAGTTTTACACCACACCCAGTGCTCCATGCAAT
>PISX010029683.1:0-19699 GCA_004024625.1 Mellivora capensis
TGAGGGGACGCGGGGGTCCGGGGCGGGGAGGGGAGGTGGGGAGGGACGCAGGGCCCTGGGCTGGTGGAGGGCCCACCCTTTGTGTTGGTTCAGCGTCCAGCGCTGTGGTGGGCAGGGCCTGCCGGGTGGTCCTGGCTCAGTACCCGCTTGGCCTCCCGGCGGTCCGCTCTGAAGGAGGCGGGCGGTCTTAGATTCCAAGTCTGAAGGGGAGCTGGGAAGCTGCTGGCCCCGCAGGCGGGTCGGGGTGTCCAGGTGCCAGGCCCCTGGAGGACTGGGGGGGCAGGCGGAGGTGTGGCGCAGGGGGCACCACTCCCTTCGGGAAGGAGTCACTGCGAGCCTCGGTGGGGGCAGGAAAGCAGGGCGACCTGGGGTGGGTGTGCGTCCTTACTGTGCTGCCAGCTGCTGGGACCCTGGTGGTCAACGGACAGTTCCTGGGGGCGTCGGCCGAGAAACGGTGCTCTCGGCGGGAGTGTCCGACCCAGGGCCAGACTGACGTTTCAGAAGGTTCCAGAAGTGCAGTATTGAGGGAGAGTGGCCTGCTGTGGGGCCGTGGAGGGGGCCGGAAGGCCCTCACCCTCTGCCTCTGGGCCTGGGGAAAAGTCCAGGAAGCTGGGGAGTGTCAGGGCTGGGCCTGTGTCGGGCGAGGAGGTACCATGTGATCACTGTTGTGGCATCAGCTGACCTCGCTCCAGGGCTCAGGGTCGCGTGGCCTCGCGGCCTCGCCTCGGGGCCAGTGTTTTTCTCAGCTCCCGGCTAGCCCAGGCTTTGTTGGGTTCTTTGTTGGGCTCTGCGCGCTGGGCAGAGCGCCCTTGTGTGACCCTGTTGAGCGTTTATTTCCGTGTGGGGCTGATCTCCGATCTGCTTCCGCGTGTGTGAGTGTGAGTGAGTCCTTCCCCGGGCGGCTGTCTGGACGGTGGTCAGTAACGCAGCGGACCGGTGCCGGGAGCAGTGCGGGCCAGACGCAGTTGTAAGCAGGGGTGTGGAATGGGGACTTTTTACCGTAAAGACGGGCGGACTGCTGGTGTTTTCTTTCTCGGGGCTGGGGGTGCCCGATTGCAGTGGGCGTGTCAGGAACCCCGTGATTGTTGAGCCGCTCTGCTTTTGGACGCCCCGAGTTGGCCCTCTGCAATGCGGGCGGGCGTGTCCTTTGGGGATTCCAGTCTGTTTCCTCGTTGGGGAATTAGCCCAGGGCCGCTGCCGTGAGGTCCGGCTGCGGCATCCCCCCGTAACGGAGCGGAAGCGGCCTGTCCTTCGCGGCGGCTCCCAGTGCGTCCCTCGGTCTGGTGGAGGCGGGTGGCTGCGGGCTGTTGTTTCTCTCAGCAGCGGCACCTTCGGGGGGAGTGATGCGCTGTCAGGGGGTTGCCCGGGGGTCCTGGGGTCTGCATTTGCCTTTCCGCAGGGCGCTGTGGGAGCAGTGAGGGCCCTTCCAGAGTACGTGCTCCGCGCGGGGTTCTCTGCTCCTCTTACATAGGACTGGGACTGCCCCGGCCACGACCTTGGTGTTCCTCGCAAGGGTGTTAGTCAGGGTTCTCCAGAGAAGCAGAACGGGCAGGGTGTGTGCAGCTGTGGGGAAGGGTCGGCTGGCGTGACTGTGGAGGCCGGGAAGTCCCAGGACAGCTGCTGGAATTCAGTCTGTGTTGGGAGGGCCCAGGGCCAGGAGCACCCGTGTGCGAGGGCGGGAGAAAACAGGTGTCCCAGCCTCAGCAGAGGGGGTTAATCCTGGCTCCTCGGGACTTTTGGTTCGCTGGGGCCCCTCTGTGGATTGGGCGATGACCAGCTCCCTGCGCCTCGGGTAGCCCAGCCAGGCTGACACAAGTTAGCCGTCGCAGCGGCCCCAGACTGGCGGTTTCCCATGCCTTATCACTGTGCGACCGGTGGCCTAGAGACGCGAGGACCCAGGGTGCGCTGAAGGTCTGCGGAGGGAGGCTCCTGGACTCACAGAGGCCTCCACGGGCCGTGGAGCCCCGCTGTGTGTGGGGAAGACTCCGTGCCAGGGTCTCATCTGTATATGGGGGGGATGACCCCGAGAGCCAGCTGCCTGAAGGACGCAGAAGGGCTCTGTGGTGGCCTGTCCCACCCTGACTGCTCCGTACCAAGGGCCCTGGACTTGGAGGGGGGCTTGCTCTTCCCCTCCAGCCCGTCTCCTGCTGAGAATCAGGGCTTTCCAGACCCGTGTAAGGGGCTACGGCGTGTCTCCACGTGCTGCCTGTTACTCGTATATGCACGCGGCCCCCGACTTACCTGGCCCCGACAGAGGACCTTGTGACTTCGCGGTGGTGCGAAAGCGAGAGGCATTCAGGACAACCGGTGCTTGGAACTGGGGGTGGGGTCTTTGCCCAGGTCAGCAATGTGTGGTCCTGTTCGGAGCCGGGGCGGCCCCGGGGTCACACCGCTGTTCTGTGGGTCACTCGGGTGTGGTGTCCCGTCAGCCACGGGAGCTCGTCCACGCTCCCTCGTAAGACAGGCCGTGTGCGAGGTGGTCCTGGCCAGCCGTCGGCCTGCGAAGCGTTCTCAGCACCATTACGATTGGCCACGTACACTGGGGTTCTCGGGGTGTGACCCGTCCTAAGCCAAGGGCTGTCTGGCACTCATGGCTCTTTTGTTTCTACTGAGATACGAAGATGAGCAGGACCATTTGTGCGAATGAAGTTTGCACCCTTGTTCCTCACGTGACGCTGGTGAGGCCAGTGCTCTGTCCCTGGACAGAGTGAGCACAGTGGCCTCCCAGGGGCCTGCCGGTGCCGCCCTCTGGCCTGTGGTGTGACACACGCACAGCGAGTGTGTGCTTACTCGTGTCTTCACCTTTCCAAAACAGATCTCTCTAGGCACGCCAGCGCGCGTCCTCTGTCCTGAAAAGGCTCCCCGGAATCTCGAGGCCACAGTGTGACCAGGGGCCACAGGCTGACATATCCGAACACAAGGACCTTTCTTCTTCTTCATTTGGTCTTTTCATTTAGTTTTCGAAGGGACTGACGTCAGGTTTTCTAAGCATTGGTCAGTAGACCCTCAGCCGAAGATCCCAGGACTTCCAGAGCCGGGCTGTTGACTCCCGGCGTCAGTCGTAGAGACGGGAGGGCCGCTGGACTTCTCTGGCGGTCAGCGCGTGGTTTTCTGTGTCCCGGTCCTCGAAGCAGGAGCTAGGAGTTAATGTATGTCGCCAGATGCTCGGGTGACCTGGAGGGAGAGAAGGCAGCAACCTTTCTCAGGAGCGCCGTCTGCGGCTTCTGCGGGCGCGGACAGCCGCCTGGTGCTGGTGTCTCTGGTCCAGAGGCCCAGGGTGCACGAGGCCGACGGCGTGTGTCTTGGAGCTTAGTCCACACGAGTCCAGCTGTCAGAAAGACTTCAGAAAGGAAAAAAAATCCCGTGAGAAAGTTCCCGTGTCCCCCCAACGTGGCTGCTCTGTTGAGATTGATGAGAAGTACACCCTTTCTTGTAGAGTTTTCCAGAAGGACTTGTGAGGGGGCGTGTCAGCAGCTGTGCAGACTTTCACGGCTGCTCCCTGCCTGCCTGTTTAGAAAAATGTCAAAGCTGCCGCAAAGTGGGAAGAATGAACAGTACGGCGACCTGCCACGCTCTCTGTGCTCGGCGCTTCCCGTCTGCTCTGCCCCTCCCGCCGCCGGGCAGCTCGTTACCGGCGCAGCCGAACCGTCAGAACTTGGCTGTCTGCGGCCCTTTGCCCCGGTGTCCCTCAGGGTGGGCCTCCCGAGGATGAGGGCGTTCGGGTTCCGCGGGGGAGCGCACCGAGCCCAGTCTGGACGGTCAGCGTTGGTGTGCTCCTCGGACGCTGCGGCGTGGCCTGGGCTTTCTGTACACGTTCGCCGGTGGTCCCGTAACGTCCAGGACCCCGCGGGGCACTCGGCTCCGTGCACTGGATACCGCCACGGCCGGTCTTGTCTGCTGTCCTCTGGCTTGGATTCCAGGGCGTCGGGACAGGGCTCAGCTGGGCACGGCCGTTCTTCCCCTGCACCCCCAGGGGCCCCTGCCGGCATTCGTCCCGCTGTCCTGTCCTTATCGTGGGGATACTTTGATCACCTACGGAGACACTTTGAGACCGGAAGTGTCTGGTCACCTCACAGACGGGCACGGTGGTCTTGGCATCCAGGTTTACTGAATTGCAAAATGGCCTTTAACCTTGTGCCCTGCTCTGCCCTGGTCGATTGGCCCTCCCTCCGCTGGTTCCATGTCCGTGTGAGATGCTGGACCCTTCCAGAGGCTAGAGTCCGCTGCTGTCAGCCACTTGTCATTGTCCCTCTTTGGCAAAGATGACCCCCCCCCATTCAGGTGGGCTTCTGGGCCCTTCTGCCATTGACCCCGAAGTTGGTGCCACCCAGGTGCGGCAGTCTGTCTGAGGTCCGTCTTGTCCTTCTCTGTCCCGGAGCTGGGATCCGCTGTTTCTCCCAGGAGTCCTGGCTCCAATCCGTAGGGGGACAGTGTCTAGAAACTAAGGCCCCTGTGCTGCCGGGTGTCGTCCTCCAGGCCCCTCAGCAGCCAGGGCGAAGGGTTGGGTGTCGTGGTCGAGTCCCTGGCCTGGCCCAGGGGCCCGGGCTTTCTCTGGGCACAGCCAGCCCCGCTGCTTGGCACCTGCACCCTGCTGCTGTTGATGGCTGCCGCGGCCCTGGGGTGCTGGCAGAAATCCAGGTGCTCCATGGGTCGTCCGTTTTCTTTCCTTCCTGGAGCCAGGTCAGGTGTGTTGTAAGAGAAGTACTTGGCAGGGGCTTCCGCACGCCGCCAGGGGCTCTGCGAGGAGCGCCGCCCAGTAGGAGTGCGGGCCAGCAGGTGCTCAGTGGGCGGCTGTGCTGTAGGTGAAGCTCATGTTGGGCTGGCGGACCGGTGCCAGGCCGCTCTGCGCACGTCCTGCTCGGCGGGCACGACGGGCGCATTCATAGCCAGGGGCTGGAGTGCCCGGCCTGCATCTCACACGGGGCTGGGGGCTGCGCACAGCCTCCCCTTGGACGATCTGCTGTGTCTCCTCTGCGACCGGGCTGTCCTGTGCCCTTCCGAACCCTCAGTGAGGCTTTGTGAAGCCCTCACTGTGAAATGCCGGGTCTTATGTGTGCCGTGGGATGAGGGACACCTGTGTCACCCTGGCCCCCCGTCCAGCTCCTGGACACGCCTCTCTCTCTGGAGGTTCAGGCCACCGTGGTCCCTTTCCTGGTGTAGGGGGGTTGCTCCAGGGCTTCGTGTCCCAGGAATCCAGCAGGATGGTCCTCGTATAAGGTTTCCATGGCTGCCCGAAGTGCGGCTAACCCTAAGTCCGTCCGTGTGTGAGGCACTCAGTGCGCTTCTAGTGGCTCAGCGGTGTCCCGTTGCACGACGCACCCCGCCAGCCTCCGGTGCTGGGGCTTCTGGGCTGTTCGCAGCTTTTTGCTGTTGCTAGGAAGGTGCTGGGGCGTCTGGGTGGCTCAGCTGGTTAAGCGTCTTTCTGTGGCTTGGGTCATGACCCCCTTCCTGGGGTGGAGCCCTCCCCCCAGGGGGCTCCCTGCTCAGCGGGAAGCCTGCTTGTCCCCCTCGCTCTGCTCCCCGCCACCCCCGTGCGTGCTCCCCCACGCGCTCCCTCTGGCTCTCAGACGAAGTCTTGAGCGTTTCCGTGCAACTCTTCCTGGGGCCTTACACCCTGACTTTCTTGCATGCGCTGCCCGGGCGGGGTTGCTGAGCCCCCGGGGAGGCATAGGTTTGGTTTATGAGCAAACGCCCCCTCTTCTTTTCAGCGGTGGAACCGTCTGCCCTCCCGCCCCCCGGAGAGTTCCCGGCTGCTCTGTGTCTGCGCCAACACTGAGCGTTGCGGGTCTTTCTCGTTTTGGTCCCTCTGGTGGGTGTGGAGTGGGGTCTGCTTCTGACGTTAGCTGCGGTTCCGGCCGCCGGGTGAGCTTGCAGGTTCCAGGTCCCCGTGTGTGTTTTGAGTAGTGGGGTGTAGCTCTAGACGCTGGAGGAGGGATGGGCGTGTTTCATTCATATCCTGGTTCCTTCCTTGTGATTCACCAGAGTTCCAGACCTGCTGGCTGCGTGCCGGTTGGCCCGGGCCACGGGGTGCCTCAGGACCAGCATCCACTGATTGTGGAGCCTTCTCCTGCAGGTCTGGGGTGCCTGGGGGGGCTGAGGCCTGGCTCTGGTCTCGTGGGCCTGGCATTGCTGCGGCCTCTGGCTCCAAAGAGAGTGTGTGCTGTGGAGCCAGCGGGCCTGGGGTTTGTGGGACGCGGCCTCTGTGTGCCGACGCCTGTTTCCCCCACAGCCCCTTGCAGATGGGAGCCTGGGTGCTGGGTCTGCGTCCTCCCTGAGGCCCTGTGGGTGCCCCTGGAAGGCTGGGTGCCAGGAGATGGTGTGTGGCTCCGGGTTTGGGAATGGAACCTGCCCCTCTCCCCCCAGCCCTCCCGAGGGCTCGTGAGCCTGGCCTGACTCGGTGATGTGTCTTCTTCCCCACAGCTTGCTCCCAGAACACAAACAGAACCTGTGAGGAGTGCCTGAAAAATGTCTCTGTAAGTAGCACAGCCCCCTCCTTGGCCCTGGGGCCCCTGTGCCAGATAGTGGCCTGCTGGGGCCGCCCGAGCTGCTCCCCGCCAAGGACAGCCGTCCTCCTGAGCTCCTGTGGCTTTCGGTAACACGGTCAGAAAGCTGGGAAGCTCTAGGCACTGGAAACTTGCATTGTTTGAAAATGGAGGATTTACCCAAAGTTGTTCCCCGGGACCAGGCTGCTGCAGGGAGGGTGGTCTCTGATGGCCAGAACCCATGGTGTAGGCACACCGTGTAGCTCCGGGAGAGCCCGGGCTCCGTCTTCCTCATGTCCGCAGTGGACTTGCCCCCTGGCCAGGAGCTCAAATACTTGTTTTTTTCCTCCTTTTGAAAATCTCAGAGAAGACAAGTCTGTGAGATGCTTACCCTTCGGACTCACAGTACCAAGTGCGAGGCCTGACCCGAGGGTCCGGGAGGGCTACCTGAGCACCCGTCCAGGTTGCGTGCGAGCCCCTGGTGCCGCGAGCGCCCGAGCGGGCCGGCGGCCTGTGCTGCTGTCTCTGTACCCGCGCCGCCCCTGGTGTCCTCGGGGACTCCGACAGGAGCACCTGGGAGGTGCCCCCAGCTCTGAGGTTCTGGGCCCGGGCCTTTGAGCTTAGATGCGCTGCTGTTTGTTGTTTAATGTATGTATTCATCTGAGAGAGACAGGATGGGCAGGGGAGCAGCAGAGGGAGAAGCAAACTCCCCGGTGAGCAGGGAGCCAGGTGCGGACTCCATCCCAGGACCGTGAGGTCACGTACTGAGCCCAAGGGACCCGGGTGTCCCCGGATGCACTGTCTGTAAGATGGCCGGGCACCCCACGCAGTTGGAGAGGCCAGTGTTTTCCAGGGTCACAAACGCCCCCACGAAAGCTCCGCCCGTGGGCCCGCCGGGTCCCGCCTGCCCTCCTGCAGATGAACGGAGATAGGCACCCCGCTGAGTTGGGGGTGCTACTGACGGGAAAGGGACGGGGAGGCGGGGGGTGGTGGTCAGGGGGTGCTCAGGGGAGGGCACACGTGTTTGGGGAAGAATGTTCTGGGAAAAAGGAGTAGCCGTGCTAAGACTCTGGGCAGGGAGCCACCTGGCAGCTTTGAGGACGTGCACGGAGGGCAAGAGGCCGCGCAGGGTGCCTGGTGGGAGAGGGTTTGCGGAACCTCAACCCTGATGGGCCACATGGGTGGAGCTGATGGGATGGGGTGGGGGCCGAGGCCTTCCAGTCCCTGACCCGAGGCGGGGAGCAGGAGGTGGGGCGGCCGAGGCCCAGACGGTCGGGTTCTTGGGCGCGTGCGGGGCACTTCTGACCCGCGTCGAACGTTCTCTCCCAGTGTCTGTGGTGCCACACCAGCAAGGCGTGCTTGGACTACCCCGTGAGCAGGATCCTGCCGCCCAGCTCCCTCTGTAAGCTGAGCTCCGCACGCTGGGGCGTGTGCTGGGGTAAGTCTTCGTTCTCACAGCGTTCTGGCAAAATCCGTGCTGTCTCGATAAGTCTGGTTGTGCTCAGTGAACGTGGCTGCTGGAGCGCGCTCTCCACAGGGGGTCTGAGGCCGGGGAGAGCGTGTGCTTCCTGGGAGGGCTGCAGGCGGTCCCCGGGGGCTGGACGCCCGTGTCCCTGCCAGTCTGTGCGGCGGCTGCGTGGTGCCCTGCAGGTGTCCACGCCTGGTGCTGCTGGGGGCGCGTTCGTGGGGCAGCAGCCCACGGGCACAGGCACGGGGTCACTGCAGTAGGTCTGCAGACAGTTCCCAGAGCGGCTGCGGGCGTTCCCGTTGTCTCCCGTCCCTGCCAACACTTGGGGCAATCAGGCATCTGGTGGGTGTGAAGTGGTATCTCCTTGTGGTTTTAATTTGCGTTTCTCGGATGACTGTTGTTGGACCCCTCTTAAGTGGGGGCACTTTTGATCAGTCTCCTGTGCAGTGAGGCTCCTGCCTCAGGGCCGTGGGGCAGGCCGAGCGCCTGACACGGGTCAGATGAGCTCTCAGCTGGGGGGCAGGGAGCCAGGAACGAGCTAGGGGCTGCGGGAGGCGGGCTCCGTGGGCGGGACGGGGGCCCCTGCTTCCCGAGAGAAGGTGCACGTGATGTCATTTGTGCTGGGGCTGCGTGGACCTGAAGCGTGCCTCCTGGGGCTTGGGTCAGTGGGGATGTCCCCGGTCCTTGCTGCAGTGAGGAGGGCTGGGGCGGTGCAGAAGGGGCAGGGGGCTTGTGCCCATGCCGTCTGGGGATCCCGGGAGGGCCCCCAGGCCCCCTAGATGTCAGGGCAGCACGGAACTGTAATTCCAGACCTCACGCCACAGGAGCTCTTTGTTCTGACAGAGAACTTCAGAATCATCTTATCCAGCTCTGGCCGCAGTTGTTTGGGGGTTTTAACCGCGATGACCTTAGATACATGTTCGTTTGAGAAACATGAGGTCTTTACAACGCTGCCCCATTAGCAGGAGCAGGTGTCCCCGCCCCACTCAGGTCACCCTAACGGCTCAGGCTCCGTAGCTTTTCCGTGGAAGGCTCCTGGGAATGGGGGCCCGCAGTGTTTTTTCCCATTGTGATCGGGATTTCTGTATTTTTTAAAAGATTTTATTTATTTATCTGACAGATACAGGAAGAGAGGGAACACAAGCAGGGGGAGTGGGAGAGGGAGACGTAGGCTCCCTGCTGAGAAGGGAGCCCGATGTGGGGCTCGATCCCAGGACCCCGGGATCGTGACCTGAGCCAAAGGGAGACGATTAACTGACCTTCACTGACCCAGCCAGTGGGATTTCTGTGGTTGTAACTCGTTTTAGCTGCCAGTCAGAAAAGCTGTTTCGGGGCAGACGTGTTTCCGAGCCAGGTATCTTGCTGATCTGCCGGGTGTTTAAAGTGCAGTGCTTGAAAGTTCTGTTGTCCACACCTGCTGCCATCTGCCCCGAAGGTCTTCCCTGGTCTCGTGCCGGCCATGACGGCGCACTGTGCGGGCTCTTCCAGAGCAGGTGCCGGAGGAGAAGCCAAGTGATTTCGGCTCGGAGGGCACTGCATCAGACGTGACCCTGATTCTGCTGGTTGGGGGACATGCCTGGACTTGAGGCTAGCCTGTGAGGCTCACGGCCGACCCGTGTGGTGTAGTGGGCTCCCGGTGGTGGTGTCCCTGTGCCTCCCGATGCCGGGCCCTCCCCCGGCGCAGCACAGCACACGTGACCTGCAGTCCCGGGAGACAGAGCAGACTCGGGGGACCCCGCCGTCTGGGGTGGAGCTCCCTCCCGCAGCTGCCTCGGCGGCCGTCTGAATGGGACACATTCGCCAAGTACCAGAGCTCTTGATGGCTCTGGTTCGAATTAAAGAGAAAAGTATTGGCAGGTTTGAGTTTATTTTTTAATTTTTTAAGATTTACTTATTTGAGAGAGAAAGTGAGAGGAAGAAGCAGGCTCCCACCAAGCAGAGAGCCCCACGTGGGACTCGATCTCAGGTCCCTGGGATCACGACCTCAGCTGAAGGCAGACGCCTAATCGACTGAGCCATCCCGGCGCCCCTGGTTTGGGTTTATCATCAGCCCTTCAGAGAAGTTAGAATTGGTAAAGCTTGTTTTTTACCTGCGTGTTTGCCTGAGGAGTTGGGTCCTGACGGGACCTCGTCACATCCCTGGCGGCTGAGGAGGCGGCCGTCTGCAGACTCTGCGGCTCCACGGTCGTCCCTCTGCCTGCCGGGTCGGAAGCTGTCCCCGGGGAAGTAAATGCAGGCGACCTTGAAGAGCCCAGGGGCAAGAGGCGCTGGCGCCCCGCCCTTGGAAAATCCGCGCCGGACTCCTGGTTTCCCGGAAGCTGAACTGCTGCTCCCTGCCGGGGACGGAGGCTTGCGGACGGCAGAGTGGCCGCATGCATGTGCGCGTGTGTTACGTGCGCCCTGTGCCGTGCTCCCACAGGGAAGTAGGCCAGAGAGAAGGGAGTGTGCGTGAGAAGGTCATCAGGGAGAGACAGTGCCCATACGGTACCGGCCTGGATTTGGGGAGACGACACCCACAGAGCACGGGCCCGCGCGGTGCAGACCGTGTTCGAGGGCCGGCGGTGTCGGGCTGTGGACTTGGGTTCAGGTGATGGGAGTAGCTGCCCAGGCTTCACTTCGGTTTCCAGAGTTCCACAGAGTCTAGAAGCGTGTCAGGACGGTCTGCACGCCCTGCGGGCGCCCTCCCCAGGTCTGTGTTGCTAAGTGTCCTCAGGCTTGCTGCGCTGAGAAAGGCTGCCTTGTGGCCTGGGGCTGTGGCGGTTCATTGAGAAGTTCTCACATCATACCCTGCACTGAGAGGGGATCTGGGGGCCGGCCCAGTTCTAGGGCTGCCGTCTGCCCCCAGGGGTGGGGGGCTGCTCCGGGGCCCCGTCCTGACCCCCTGACTCCGGCTGACCTTGCAGTGAACTTTGAGGCGCTGATCATCACCCTGTCGGTGGTGGGGGGAGCCGTGCTCCTGGCCGTGGCCGTGTGCTGTGCCTGCTGTTGCTGCCGCAGGAAGAGGAGTCGCAAGCCCGATAAGAGCGAGGAGAGGGCGGCGCGGGAGCGCGAGGAGCGCCGGATCCGGCAGGAGGAGAGGTGCGGGCCCGGCCCACCAGGCAGCCGTGGGGCGGCCGGCCTGGGAGGCCGCGGCAGGTGTCACTTGTGGGCCCGAGGTCTTTCCAGCTTTGAGGGTCCCGTGGGCCGCACGCTGGGGTCTTGGGACAGGGCGTGGGCTCTGCACAGGCGCTTGTCCTCCTGGGCGGCTGCGGGTGGGACAGAGGCCCAGCACACGCCCATCTGCCTGTGCCTGGGGCGGGCCTCTTGCGGCCAGCACGCCGAGGCCCCATCCTGTCCTGCTCGCGGAGCGCTTTGGGGAGCGCGTGGGAGGCGGCCACAGGCCAAGCCGCTCTGGCAGGTGTGGCGGGTCCCCGGGCCTTGCCTGATAGGGGAGCGGGAGTGTGGCTTGGAGAAGGGCTTCCACGTCAGGCCAGCTGCCAGCGGGCGCTGTCCCCGCAGGGTCATCACCCCTAGAGAAGAATGAACACGTGTACATTTCCAACCTCGCTCAGAACATGGTGTTAGATTTTCACTTATCAGCGTGGTTTCTTTACATGAAAAATATTTTAAGAAATCTTAGTATTGGGCATTTGAATTGCCTTTGTTCAAACAACCGAATGACAGACGCGGGAGCGGCCTCAGAAGACGGTGCTGGTCGTCACCCTGCCCGGCCCAGCGGCCACCTGCGCCTGTCCCTGGCCTCTCTGGAAGGAAGTGAAGAGAACGTCTTTTAGCGTCATGTAATATTTTGATGCTAAATGAGATTCTTTTGTTTTTTAGGAGAGCAGAGATGAAATCAAGACACGATGAAATCAGAAAAAAATACGGTAAGGGCAGATGGAAGTCCACCTCCGTTGGGTTTGGTCGGGAGCTGAGGCTGCGCTGGGGGCTTTGACTGTGTCCCTCGTCCGCCCCCCACGCTGGGCAGCTGGGCTCCGTGTGGACTGGGACAAGCGAACTCACGAGTGTCTGGGAAGATGAAGCCCGGGCGTGTTTTTCTCTCTCCAGACTTCCTAGTACTGCTCGCTCCCAGGCGGGGGACGTGACCAGGCTCTGTGTGGCTCTTGCCTGTCCCCACGTTTGGGGGACACGAGGTGTGTGTGGTGGCCGTGGGCCTCCCCGCCTCGCTGCCTCGGGTACGTGCTGCTCCCACACCTGACCCTGCGGGCTGTGCTCCCCTTCGGGAGTTGGCCACAGCTGTGCGTGCTGCCCAGGCCTTCTGTCTGGTTTCGTTTGGAGAGAGTTCGGGGCGGGGTGGGGGGTGACTCATTCTTTACCTACTGAGAGCATTAAACCTGCTCTTGCATGGGGTTGGCGGTTGGGACTGGGAGAAGGGGACTCACGGGGCCTCCTTGGCGACCGCCACGGGGCCTGCAGCCCTGGGCCACGGAGCTTCCCTTAACCTCGTGACCGGAGGATCATACGCTCTGTGTTAGGTGGACTAGGCAGCTGGGCCAAAGGCTAAATCTGGGGAAAATTTCAAAATCCTTTCCAGCTAGTGCACTCATTGTGGAGTTCCCCTGAGGAACACTGTTCCGTGGTTTTTAAGACCCTGGGCGCTAAACAGTGAGTTCCCAGGGCCCAGTTCCCTCTGGCCCGGGCCGCTGGCCACATGCCCCACCCCCATCCACATGGGCCTCCTCTGACTGTCACGCCCTTGTGCTGGGTCGGCCAGGATTGGGGGTGACCCTGCCAGCCTGCGGGTGTCGGTTCCCAGGCACAAGGCTGCCCCGACTGCCCCTCCTCCCGCCGCTGGGTCTCGTCTGTCGAAGGTGAGATGTCCGGCTGCTGAGAGCCTTCTCTGGTTAGTGCCTGCCCGGCCTCCGCTCCGTGTGCCCCTGTCTCGGCCAGCTTTGTGTGTCTCTCTCGCTGCCCATGGCACTGGCCCTGGGGTCGGGGGCTTCTTCCCCGTGTGGGTGGTGACCGACTCCGTGTGGGCGAGATGCCCTGTCTAGCGGTCTCTGCGCGTGCCCTCTGCCCCCGGTGCCCACCGAGCGTCTGCTCCCCTCAGCTGGGCCCCTTGGTTTTCCACGACGTTGAAAAGCGTGGAAAGGAGCTTGTTGGTGTCTGATTAACGCCAGTGTAAATACAAGACCAGACACACGTGCGCCCGGGCACACACACAGACTCACACCGAAGTGCCTTCATTGCCTGGCGCAAGTAGCTTCCAGGCCTTTCCCTTCACCCTGTGTGTGCGGGGCCTGATGGCGTCTCAGGCCGGGCTCAGGGCAGAGCCCATCCCTGTAACAGCGCCCCGGGGCTCCTCCTGCCAACCGTTTCGATGGTTCAGGGGGCCCGTACTTGCGCTGATAAAGCCCGCTCATACCTGTTGACGCGAAGCCCGTAGAGCGGACTGGACTTCGGAAGGAGCTGGCGGGAGGGTTCCCCGGGGCCCACGGGGGCCGCGGATCGGCACGCGCTGCGGCAGACACACAGCCCCGGCGTGGATGAAGCCCTTCTCTTGGCTCTAGAAGCCGTTCGACTTCCTGATCGCAGAACCGTTTCTCCCCCTTGAAACTAGAAAGACAGCTAGAAGCCGTTGGGCTTTGTCTTTCCCCAACATGACGGCGAGTGTGGCATTTGGCACCTGAACCCTTTCCCAGACCCCCGTGGGCCTCCTCCCCAGGCCAGTGCGCGGTCCTCCCCCTCAGACGGACCCGGACTGGCAGCCCCGCGTCCCCAGCGTCTCCCGCAGTGGAGGGCTGTGTCCCAGCGCCCCCGGGGACGGCAGCATGAGGTGCAGGTTTCTGAAGTGGGGAGAGGCGGTGCATTTGTGGGGTGCGGAGCGGGAACTCGTCTGGGCGCATTTGGCACCAAAGGCTGATGACCAAGTACATTGTGGTTACGTCAGGACGCGTGATGGGGAGATTGAAGGTCACCTCGTTCTCATTCCGTCCCATCACGAGAACGAGTAAGGGAAGGTGGTTGTGTAGGTCACCGTGGTTCGGCGTTCGGAATGGCGCAGCGCCGTGCTGCACGCCCGGATGCCCGTCTCTCGTGCGGCCTCCGGGGGTGTGGGCGTAGAACTCCGGGGTCCTGCTCTCCCGCATCTCGCTGCGTCCCTTGAGTGCCTTTGTAACCGGGGCTCTGTCGTTCCAGGTTTGTTTAAAGAAGAAAACCCGTATGCCCGGTTCGAGAACAACTGAGAGCACCGCCCGCCCCCACCCCTGCCGAGGACACAACACGTGGCCGCCCGCGCCTTGCGAGCTTCTGTCCCCTTCTCTGTATCTGTCCTCAGTCACTGGAGACACTAAGCCTGTCGGGGTGGGGTGGTTTGGTTGCTCCTGTGAGGAGGACAGGCGACATTCCATCACTCTTCTTCGTCACTGCCCCTGCCTTCCGTGCTCATGGGCGGGGGAGGCACCTGTCCCTCGGCCGCTCCCCGCGAGCCCAGTGGCGTCCCCGGGTGGCAGGCAAACAGCACCAGGTTCTGCTCCCCTTGGGTCTGTGTCGCGTTTTCTTTCTTTTTAAATAATTCTTGGACTTCATTTTTCCACCTAAAACATTTCACCAAAAAACTTACTGTCAAAGTTCAGACCACTTATTGGATAGTTTTTAATTTGTATCTTTACCAGAACATCAAGGTTTTTTCCCAGCGGAAGCCTGAAAGCTGCCTCTCCGGCCGACTGCCACCGAACACAGAGCCGTGGGGCCTGGACAGGCCGCCACCGCCCTGCTCGCCTTCCTGCCCGCGACAGCAGGTGGCATGCTCTGTGTGCGCGAGGCTCCCGCCTGTCAGGCTGGCGGCACTGTGTCACTTGGGGACCCTGGGTTGTCCCGAAAGAGGGAGGGGCTGAGCACCCACAGGCCCCTCTTTGGGGCTCTGCCCACTGGGGAGGCAGAATGTCTGCCCGGCGAGAGGCGTTTCCACGCGCTCGTCCAACGAGCCCCATCCCGGAACCTTGCTCCTGCGGGTGTGTGGGGAGGACGCCTGCTCAGACGGCGTCTCGGGAGGCCGGCTGTGGCCTCCAGGCTCGCCTCTGTGCGCTTCCATTCCTGTCGGATCAAGATCTAGGGCTTCAGGAAACATACCAAGCGCCTGGCATCCGGGGCGGCAGCCGACGAGGGCGGGACTGTCAGCGCTTTCTCAACTCTGAAAACAGGCCCGGGGCCACGTGGCTTTGGATTAGGAAGACATTTGGCTTTGAGAAAGTGGGTCGGCAGGAACATAAGAAGAGGACGTATTCCGCTTTCACACTTGCGACCCCGCGATCAGAGCCCGCCGCGCCGTCCCGGAATTCCCACGAGCGGGGAGGCTGACCCCTGCGAACTCCGTTGTCCCTCCGACTTCTTGGGCATTTGATCGCAGTTTCAAGTACTATGAAACATTCCTGAGTCTTTTATAGCCCCTTGCGGACTTTGTCTTTCACGGTGTATTCATGAAAGAAACTTTGTAACCAACCCCTGCGGCCCTGCGTTCGCACAGCAGACGCGTGGGCCCGGCCGGGCTGGCGTCCAGGGCGCTGAGCTCCTGCTCTCCTACCGCGCCTGTGATCCCGCCGCGCGCCGCGGAGCCCACAGCAGGGCGTCTCGGGGGCTGTCTCGGTCCCTATGCTTTTTTCTGGAACAGGCCTAGGAGCAGCCGTATATTGTAACCTCAAGGAAACCACGAAGCTCAGAGTGCCTTAATTTTAACCAGTTTCCAAAACATGGTTTAATACACACTTTGTTCAGTACACTTCGTGTCCTCGTGTCTCATTTCTCCGTGGTGGTAGGGGACTGCTTGAAGAGCGGCAGGTAGACCTTCTACACAGAGACTTTTTTTTTTTTTTTTTTAAGATTTATTCTAGAGAGAGCGAGCGTGTGGGTGGGCAGGGTGGGCACAGAGAGAATTCAACCCAGACTCCACGCCCAGTGCGGAGCCCGGCATGGGGCTCGAGGCCGTGACCTGAGCTGAAACCGAGGGTCAGACACCGAGCCGACTGCGCCACACAGGCGCCCTGCCGCGTGGAGACCTGACCCGTCCCAGGTGTGAAAGCAATCCTGGCTTCAGTACCATGGCCAAGAGGGCGACTGCCACATCCTCAAGTTGTCTGTTACCTCTTACCCCCTCCCCCAGCTGTGAGCTGTCCATCAAGCAAGGGCAGAGACTCAGGCTGGTTTTCTGGACACCCCTGGCCCTTCTCCCACCCAGCACTGCTTTCCTTCGGCTTAGCTGGAATCAGATGCAGAGAACAGGGAGAAAGCAGCTCTGCCTGGAGCTTCGTGTCCTTGGCTGTAACTGCCGGCAGACTTCCCCCCAGGGTGGGGGTCTTCAGTGCCCAGCTGGTGGGAAGCGCCTGTCCCTCTTCTGAGCTGCTGCTGAGCCCATGTGATGGTGGCTGCAGTCGTGGGATCTCTGGGACTTCCTCTGTGCTGCAAAATCAGAAGTCTGCGTCTGTCGGCACCATGATCCCGTGTGAGCCCACCTGGTGTCCCCCAGGGCTGTGCAAGAGCAGCACTTGGGCACTTCTGGGTCACAGGGTGGGAACCAGGCATGCAGGCTTGTCCTGGGACATCGAGGTCCAGGTGTGGTCATGGGGTATCCCTGTGCCCCTCATGTCCTTAGGATACCTGGGCTACTCGGGAAACACCTCGGATTCGCTGAGAAAGTTCAAAGTCTAATTATGGCAAGACCAGTGCTTGGCAAGGACGGGGAGTTGGTGAATGAAGTCCTTCCATCATGATGTCTGCTCTTGAAAAAAGATCCCCTCGTTGGGGTTTAAAAAGCACACCGTCAGGTGGGTAGTCAGTGGCCGTGTCCCACCAGCTCGTTCTTGCTGTCCTTGTGGAGCCCGTCTGTGTCGTGTGCGGCTCTGCACGTGGGCGCCACCTCCCCGGGGGGCCTCGGCCCCACCTGGGCTCCCCGCCATCACCCTGGTCTCGCCGGCACCCCCGCACCCTCTCGTCCCTGCCAGTCCCCCACCCCGGCCCTACCCCGGCCCCCTGTCCCTGCTGGCACCCCGCCCCCCGCCCCATGCCCCCCTCCCATCTCATTGGGAGGCGCTGCTGTGCGGGGGGCACAGACATGCTGCTGGGTGAGGCCGCCAGGCTGCAGCAGAGGCAGGACGAGAGGCATGAGGCAGGTGAGGCCAGAGCCAATTCCAGCAGCGGGACCAGATCCCTTCCGGCTGCTGCAGGTGGTCTGCGGCTCCCTGCCCGCCCCTTCAGACATGCCTGCTGCTCCTGCTGGTCTCTTCGGGGCTGCGCGGGGCCCGTCTCGGGCCCGGCTGCTTCGGTGGCAGTTCTGGGTACCGACCCCGCCAGGAGGACCGGCAGGTGCCCCGTGAGGCCCCAGAGCTGCAGGCCCCTGGTGCCCAGTGCTTTGCAGACACCTGCTGGCTCATGGTCGTCGCTGCCGCTGGAGACGCTTCTGGCCTCACGTCCAGGTGGAGGAGCCCGCGGTTCTGGCGGCAGCCACGTCTTTGTGGGGTGCCCTGGTACAGAGGTGTCCGGCCAAGCCTGACGGGGGGGCGGGAGGCATGGACTCCCCCTGCGGGATGCTGGGAGGGGTGAGGGCATGGTGTTGCTGTGCCCCCATCCCCGGTCCCATGCATTCTGCTGAGGACATGCCCCCCAAGACGGCCTGTGAGTCCAGAGGATCTGCCCAAGGATAGAAATGGCTTGAGGTCCATAGACATCTGTCATCCCAGCTGCAACTGCGTCTGGAGGCCCCAAGCTTGGAGATGTTCACTGGCTGGCAGGGCTTTCCTCCCTGGGGCCCTTGGGGTCCTGCGCCCCTGCCAGCAGGCAGCCTGGCCTCTCCGCGATGCCACCAGCAGGAGCTGGCTGCTGGGCCTGGGAGTGCACCCCACCCTCACCGGGGGCCCTCTCTGGCACGGCCAGGGTCAGCTGCTGAGGCCATCCCAACAGCTCTGCCACGTCCTCAGGAAAGCTCTGGAGGGCGCTGGGATGGAGGTCCCGCCCCACGCACAGAGCAGACACCGACGCTGCGGAGAAAGGCCGGGGGAGCAGCTCGGCCACAACCTACCTGATCTGGTGGGGTTTCTGCTCCCCAGAGCTGAAGAATGCTGTTTACCCCGGTCTTGGAGCAGTGGTCCCATTGTTTGAACCCTGGATGCTAAGAACAGGTGCTCACTATAGATAAATCACTTTTTTTTTTTTAAAGATTCTATTTATTTACTTGAGAGAGGGAGAGCATGTGCGTGTACCTGGTGGGGGGAAGGGCAGAGGGAGAAGCAGGCTCCCTGCAGAGCAGGGGACCCAGCACCGGACTTGAACCCAGGATGCTGGGATGGAGACCTGAGCCGAAGGCAGGTGCTTGACCAACAGAGCTGCCCAGGAGCCCCGCTGGTTGGCCCAACCACCTGCACCCCAAGTCCTCGCGTGGAAGTCCTCGGCAGGGTCTCCGGTCTCCCCCCCCCCCGACCCAGGAACCGTGTCTTCCTTGGGTTTCATTAGGGGCCACTGTTCTTGTTCTACTTCTGAGTGACCCACATTTGGTGAAATGAAATCCCGGCTTCTCTCAGGCTGGGGGCCGAGGTTCGGGATTTTCCGTAGGCCTCCTGACGTCGGACTTCGTACCCCTGATAACAGCATTGCCTGGTGCCTTGTTTTCAGCATTTTGACGAAGCCACGGGGGCCACCTTAGGCTACTCAAGACGGTCTTCGACTCTCATGTTTAGAAGGCAGGGGGTGGGGAAGGGGTGCTGCCAGCTGGTGGCCGCACTGGGGCAACAATGGGGACCCAGGGAACCTAACTGGAAGAGGGAGTAACTCAGCATAAAGAATTGTTAACCAGGCATAAGGTATAAGTAACTTGGTATGAAGAAAAGTTAAACCTTGGGGCGCCTGGGGGGGCTCTGTCGGTCAAGCGTCTGCCTTCGGCTCAGGTCATGATCCTGGGGTCCTGGGATCGAGTCCTGCATTAGGCTCCCTGCTTCTCCCTCTTCGTCTCCCTTCCCCCACCCCCGACCCCATGCTCATTCTCTCTCAATCTCTCCAATAAAATCTTTAAAAATTAAAAAAAAAAAAAGAATAGTTAAGTCAGTATGGAGAACTGTTGAGGAGGCAGAAAGAAGGGTTAACCAGGCAGAAGAGTTAACTAGATCTAAAGAATATTAACTTGGTGTAGAGAATCATTAACCAGGCATAAGGTGCATTTCATCTGCTCACCACCATAGGGCTGCTAACTTGGTGCCTGACAGGCGGGGAGCGGGTAGGCAGGACCCTGGCTGGGTAAGGCACCTTGCCCCATGACCGTGGCTTCTCAGGAGCCCAGACTTCCGGGTGCAGACTGCTGCGTGCTCGCCTCTGCTCTCCCTGCAGCCTCTTACCCAGCCTGGCCCGATGGACCCCCTTTAAACTGCAAGCTTCATGGAGGGACCACTCAAACCTCCCACAGCTCCCGCCACACTGATAACAAAGCTCGCGCTCTTGGATGGCCTGGAAAGACTCCGTGGTCTTCACCTGCATCTCCCACTCCTCCTTCAGCACTTGGGCCCCCTTAGTAACCGTAACATGCCAGCTCTGCTTGGCCTCAGCCCTCCCCTGCTTGCACCTGGGAGCTCCAGAAGCACATCCTCAGGCATCCTGGCAGCTCTCACCCACATTCCCTCCCTCCATTCAGGTGTATACACTTTCCCTGGCCACCTACCTGAAGAAATGTCCTGTGCTGTAATCTGTCCCCTGACTCAGATCTACTGCCCTATTCTTTTGGCCACCAAATATAGCAGGGTTTGACTAGAGAAGTGGGGTCAGTAGGATAGGT
>PISX010029684.1:0-19715 GCA_004024625.1 Mellivora capensis
CTGCTTGACTTATTTCACTCAGCATAATCTCTTCCAGTCCCGTCCATGTTGCTACAAAAGTCTGGTATTCATCCTTTCTGATGGAGGCATAATACTCCATGGTGTATATGGACCACATCTTCGTATGAGGCTTTAACGTGTGCCCTCAAAGCCCATGTCACACTGTACTGTACTTAGCAGCGTCAACGTGTGACCCTCTCCTCCATGAGACTGTATTCCTTCTGGGCAAGATGGTGTCCTATTAAGCTCCAAGGGCCTGGCACCTGTCATGGAGCCAACCACATGTTCACATTTAATAACCGGGATACAAGCCAAAGTGCAGGCGTCAGGAAGGCCTGGGCTTTACTCCGGGGCTGTTGACTCCTTGGCTGGTTAAAAGTCTCTGAGTGTTGATGCTCTCAAGTGCACCCAGGAGGTGATAATGCGTCCCTGGCTGAGTCATTCTGAACAGTGAGGAGGCAGGCAGTGGATAGCAGCATTCAGCCGGGCACTTGGCTGTCAGGGTGTGCACTAAAAAAAATGGTAGTTTATAACAATTAAGGAGGAAGCTGAGAGCATGTCTTTTTAAAATCACTGTGTGCTTTTCTCTCTGCCACATTTTATTTTAATTGACATGAGAAGCTTGTCAGAGCCTTGCCTTATGGAAGGGAGTCCTTTCCTCCTGGGATGAAAGATGAGAGGTCCTCAGACAACACTGCATATGTAGGACATTCAGGGGTCCTTGGTGTCAAACAGTGGGAGGTCTACCACCAACCTTCTACTCCAGGCCCACCCAGTTTCCAGGCAGCAGTCAGCATGAAAATGTTAATCTGAGAATGGCACCCCGCTGCTTTAAATCACTTACTGACATGACATGATTAATAACCAGTTATTAATGGCATATTCTTGAGATAGATGGAATTTCAACGCTCCACATTGGTCCCTATATACCTTCCTTCTTCCTCTTCAATCCCTCTCTTTTCTTCTCTCTCTTCTAACTACATCTGCTTTCTTCCCATTCTCCTTACCACAGGACTTTTGCATGTGCTGTCACTCTGTTCAGAACGCTATTATATTCCCTCATTGACTTGCTTCCTCTGAGAACCTTCCCCGATGACTCTGAAGTGGTCAAGTTCTACTATTGCATCATCTCACTGCATTAAACACCTATCTTTGTAATGTTGTTTATAGACACAGTTTTATATTTGGTAATTTTTATCCTAACTAGGACCTTACGTTTTTTTTGTATGAGTATTTGATTACTGTCTGTCTTAGTCCACTTGGACCACTATAACAAAACATCACAGACTGGGTTGCTTATGAACAACAGACATTTAGTGCTCACAGTTCTGGACTAGAAGTCCAAGGTCAGCAGGCTGGCATGGTTGGGTTCTAGTTAGAGTCCTCTTCATGGTCAGACACTTCCTGCTGTGTTCTCACATGATAGAAGGTTCTAGGGAGTCTGTGAGGTCTCTTTTACAGGAGCACTAATCCCTTCTATGAAGGTCCTACTGTCATGACCTGATCATCTCCCAAAGACCCCACCCCCTAACACTGTAAACATTGGGGGTTAGGGCTCTAATATATGAATATATGAATACAAACATTCAGACCATAGTACCATCCATCTCCTGCATTCTGCTCTGAGATCCGTGAGGTCAAATTCCTCTTTTGATTTTGTACATCGCTCTACCAAAGACTATTCATATTCATATTCAGCAGGCTTACACTGGGATGGCCCTACCAGTTATTAAATTACTGGAATGATTCCATACCAGGAGGCAAATAACTGGCCCATGAAACCCCTGAGTGCCCTCCTCACCCCCCAACTCCACTTAAGGTGCTCTGGTCTCTCACCCAGAAAGCCTTGGATGTCCCCACAATTTAGCAACAAATGCAGTAATCTAGCAACAACAGTGTCTTGCAAAACTCTGCTCCAGAACTCTGGCTGGAGCCCACACCATGCCCATCTCCCTCATTCCTGCTGTTTGGAATATCACTCTCCATTATTGCCAGTAGCCACAGAGCACCTACATGGCGAGTGCTTGATAAACATGGATCGAGTGAAGTATATGATTCCTGCAAGGAGATGAGGGCATGGCTGCAGGTGGGGTTAGCCCACCCTGCAACTGTGGCAAGGGCTGCAGCTCTGTTCCTCTGTCTAAAGGGTTCTGGGAGCTCTTCAGCAGACACATGTCTTCCAACAATGTGAACCAGCCCTATAACGTCTGGGTTTGGAGGCTTCAGATTCAAACCAAGAAATGCTGCAACTGGAGGGGTTGGTGGGGGAGGTGATGAGGGGGAAAAAAGAGAGCCAAGGACAAGTTCAGATTCTCCCATTCTCTGAATCTCTGAATGTTTACTCCATGATGGGTGAGTTGACAAGAATAAGGAAAAATGCTTCCTCCAGACAGCAGTATGTTAGGCCAACCCCTTTATTTCTCCTATAAAAAAATGGTTAAATGTTGAGACAGTTTAACACGTCTTTGTTTCTTGGGTCAGGAAACAGGCAAACGCAGGGCCACAGCTGCCCAGGGGATGTGGAAGAGAGGGTAAAGCGAAGTGTATATTCAGGCCTCTGCTGGAAAAGTGTGCTAATTATGAAGGTGAAGACAGAGGGCAGGGAAAGAATTCAGGTCGTATCTCAGAGGAATCTCTGTTTCACAATTCTGCAGGGTTAAAGTCCCTTCAGCTGAGCCCTGCTGGCCTGCCGAGGCAGTTATGAATCCTACAGTGATAGGCCTGCAGCAAGGCCACAGACCCCCTAATCCACCACCTCACCCCCCATTCCACTCTCAGGTCTTTGCCTCTGGGGGACTAACAAGGGGAGAAGTGGAATGGTCAGAAGACATAGGGAGGTAGAAGCTGCATTGGGAAGTCAAACAACAGCATCCATGCAAGAGAGTAAGCCTCAGTCTAAAGCTTACTTGGATTTTATTTATCTATTTATTATTGTGCGTGGGGATAAAACAGTGAATGACATACAATTCTTGCTCACAGAGACTTTGGTTTAAAAGGGAAGAGAAAATGTCTAGAGATAATCATATGGAGTATGGAAGAGTCAAGTACTCAAGGAGTTCAGACACAAGAGATATTACTCTCTCTAGGGGCAGATGAAGCTTCATGGGGAAGGTACCATTTGGAGTCTGAAGGGTGTGTGGGGCTTGGGCATGTTATGATGAAGGAGAGACTGTTCTGAATGTTTAGGGGAGGAGTGACCTAGGTGATCAGAGCTATGATGGTAGTTTGCTGGATGGGTTTAGGGTGGGAGGGGAAAGAAATGCAGGGGAAGGGGTGATGGTTCTACTGGCTGGGGCCCCAGTGATATAAGGACTGGAAAGATGGCGGTCAGCTAGAGAGCTGCCTACACACAGGGTTTGGAAGATGACTAGTCTTGGGAGGCATCCTGGGGGAAGGAGTCTGTGAAAAGGGGAATCTGAAGTCTAGGTGAAAGTCTGCAAGGATGACAGAGCCATTCTTGTAAATATGAGATGTGAAAGAAAGAAAAAAATAGGTGAAGAGGTTACATTGAGTTTGGGTGTAGTTTTCCTTGAACTTAAGAAGACAACAGGGTAGAGAGTGAAGACATCATATGGGCAGTTAAAGTGGAAGACAAGCTGAAGGTGAAGGTCAGGGTCAATATTCACATTTGAGGATGAAATCTCTAAAGATGAAAGAATGATAGATTGACGATAGTTGGCCCAAGGATAGCCTCTGGAGAGCAACTGGGCCTGGAATGCATTCTGACAGCACTCCTAAGGAAGTCGGTGTGGGGATCCAGGAGTTCCCTGGGCACCCTTGCTCCTGGACTTGCGTGTAACAAGCAGGTGAGGGGAATTGGGAGAAGGAGGTCTAGAAGCAGAGAAAGTTGACTTTTGGGATCCAGGCAATACTCGTCCCAGCTTACTGAGGAATTTCCTGCTTGAAAAAAGAAAGCATGGAAGTTCCCAAGTCTCAGGCAAACTGGAACTGATGAGACTGATGAAACCCCATCAGTCTCAGGCAAACTGGACAGTCCCTCACTCTCTTTATGTCAAGCCTCACTGATTAGAACCTCTGCCTTAAAATTCCAGCATAAATAACCTTTCTTACCAAAGGATCAAACCTTCTCTGCCAAGGCAAATGTGCATGAGAAAAGCAACCTTGTCCATAGGCCACTCAGCAGCCCTGCCATGTGTTGGAAAGACGAGGTTTTGCTTGGATGAGGCTGATCACTTTTGCCCTCTAATGGTGTGTTTATACATGAGAGTAGCAAAATGGGCTCCTGCTTTGATGAAAAATGGACAAATCATTCACATTGGGTTGTGCGGATTTTTGAGCTTGACGAGAATGGGCTCTTCTCTATTGGGTGTTCTTTTGTTGCGCATGTCACCTGCTGGGACCATGGGCCTTGGTAATCGGTGAGTGACAGAAGAGACATAAAAAGAGCACCAAGAAATGCCAGGTTTGATATGTTATTCAAGGTTTCAACTCAAAGGAAAACTCACAGATGTGCTTACCCGAGTCCCCCCCTAACTTAATGGAAATAAGCCATCAACTGTCCATGGATTCAAGCTTCCATGGGTGGTGGCTCTTAGGAAAACTCCTATCAAAATTATCTCCCCAGAAAACACTAGATGCTTTTGATGTTCAGCTCCAAACCACACTGTGTGGGAGAGCAAAAAAGATAAAAATAAAATAATGTAGTTTTCTTGTTTGAAGTCATGAGATAGAGGAAAATAGGACTGAAACCAATGTATACGAATGGGGGAAGTCCTTGAGGGCTTGATGGAGGAGGGGGAGCTTTTGATTGCCTTACAGAAAAGGGGAGGAGGTGTCCTGGCAGAGTCACAGCATCAGTGAAGGCTCACATCTCACTCTCTGGTAGGGCCCAGCTTCACCTGTTTCTTTGCTTTTGCTTTATTATTAACAACAGTGTTTAAAACATGATTGGTCAGGGGTTAGGTGGAAACAGAGGTTTCTACTAGCTTTCTCCCCTTCAGTCATTCCCAGGTGGATGATAGTGATTCTGGTTTGTTTCTCATTCCATTGCTAGACTTTCAATCCAGTTGTGTACCATTGGGTGGATATTGGTGTCATTAGTTTTTGCATTGTATTGAAAATGGTGAGAGCTGCCCATGTTTATTTCTTTTTTCTCTCTCCTATATTTGCTGAGTCAGGGGAGTTGGAATCAGTTTTTCTAAGAATTATTTACTTTCCTGCTACAGTCCAGTGAGATACGATAGACTTTATTCTTCATCCTGTCAGTCAAATTCGGTCATTTTCTCAAATTATATCAACAAAAGCCATGGGATCCAGTTTGACCCTGTTTGGCTAATGTTTTTCTGCATAATCTACTGTTTAGGGAGTGACGCTGTTGGGCCAGCTGGGCTTAAGCTGGATACTACAGGGCTTGAGTTCAACAGCCCTCAAGGCAAAGGCTAAGAGTCCTGAGTGACTCACTGATTTCCTCGTGGGCACCCGGTTTCACCACTTTCTTGGTAAAGTAAATCTCTTCAGAACATGTCACAATCACTGTGTCCTTCATTTTTTGTAGAAAAGGGGAAACACCATTGGACGCAAAGCTTATTGGAAGAAGGCTTAGACAGGGAATGGATATGCAAAGGTGAGTGGCAAGAGCCTAAGTGGGCAGTGAATGGGAATGTTGATGGGGCTGTGAAAAGTGGTTGGGGGGGGCAAGATAACACCCCTCTTCCAGGCAATGGAAAGGGGCAAGCTGAAGGCTGGGGGACACTCAGGCATGGTGATGAAATGCCATCCATTCTTTGTGCGTGTCTTTCACTGTACTTGCACGGTTGGGTAAATGGTGCGGTTCCTTCCTGAAGGCTGATGTCCCAACTTTCATGTTGGGGTTGGGTGGCCGTCAGGGACAAATCTGAGAAGTGAAGAACTGTGGTGAGTCTTGACTCAAGGGGCTGTTTGAAAACCACCACAGCGGAATTCCCAGTCACTGACGTGGCGTATCCTGTCCTATTCACCCTCAGTGCCCAGCATAGAACACATGTTTGTTGATCGAATGAGTAACTGCATGGGACTCACCAAAGATATTTCCTGAGGGAAAGGGAATGGATGACAGACTTGTTCTTTCTTAGCAGCCATTACCACAAAAACTCTCAAACATAAAGATCAAATGTTTCAGCCATTACCTTTGCCTGTCACCATCTTCCCCACGACCCTTTCCTATTCTCCAGAGTTAAGCATGGTTAAGTAAGTGAGGGTAACTTGCAATATCTCAAAATGTGACAGAGTGGCCTTTGATCTAAATGTTTTTATAGAGCCAGCTTTTCTAGTGAGTCCAGTTAATGTGGACTGTGGACACAAAGGGTGGATTCAAGCTTCGACTTCTGCATCTGACTTCTCCGTTGCCGCCTGCATCAGGAATTCAAGGCCCTTTTTGTTTACGGCAGAGTCCTGCTGCTACATTCTGCTCCTGCCTAGAATCGCAGAGAACCGACATTAGCACTTGAAAAGTTGCATATGCTGACGTATTCGAGGTTATGTTATCACTTTGTGGAAAGTCTTGCATTGCCCTTAAAGTTTACGAAAAATCATGTTTTCACCACCTCAGGGGGACCTAGCCAAACATGTGGTAAATTTCTGCCTGAAGTCTCTTTGGAGGCTTTTTATGGATGAAAGATGTGTGCTTCCCAGCCTCATCAAACCTGGACCTGGATGGTAAGGTTTCCTTTAGCTTAAATAAACACACACACACACACACACACACACACACACATACACACACAGAGTAGGGGTGGGGGGAATCCCTGACTTATATATAGTAATATTGTGGACAGGTCTCCTTTTGCAGAAATAACTCCTAAAAATAGATAAATTATCAAATGAAGATGGAGGCTCAGAACAGTTGGAGCTATAACCTGGACCAAGTCAGTTCTGACCTAACCCCTGAGAGCTTCTATTTAATTCTGGTTGGATTCAACTCATCTTTGCAACAACACGGAGCAGATAGAAGTGTGTAACCTGGCTCATGGTAGGAGGCTTGTCTCTGGCAACAAAACCTCTTGCACCAAGAAGAACTGAATGCCCTGGGTTGAAGTTTAATGACTGGACTCAGGCTAGACAAATGAAGAACAGGGAATTCATGAACAAATTTTGCCAGAGAGTCAGTGCTTTTTCAGTAAAGGCCAAACAAAACAAACACATGCGCACGGGTTTGTCAGGCATACGCCCCTCCCCATTCAGAAAGGCCTTCCTGGACACTTTTCTCCAATATATCTGATGCTATTGGCCTGCATTTAGCGCATAGGTGATACTTTGGCTAGAGTCTATTATCCTTCAGGAAATGTATTTACTTCTAACAGAGCAAAATGGAACATACATCCCAGGCCTGAGGGCATCTACTTAGCAGATAATCATAGCAATAAAAATTAATCCCCCCCTTTAGCAACCTTGGCCTGTAAAGGACATGGTGAGAACAATGTCTCTGAAGGCTGCCAGACCAAAAGGATGAGTCTTGTTCTTATGAGAAGAACGTCTTCCCTGTCTGGGTGTCTGTTTTTATTAGGAATCCTTTATTTTTCTTATGTGAACCTGTGAACCAATGATGGACTTCCTGGCTACTAAATGAACTTCTTATCCCCAGCCTTGCTCCTAGGCCTGTTGTGAATGGTGGTGCCTGTGCTTGTGGCCCAAGCCTGACACCTACCCCGGCTTCGGGCATTTGTTCTAGAGTGCCCTGCAAGCCTTCTTCTGATGCCATTTTGAACTCATGACCCTGGGTGGCATGTGGATGGTGAACCGAGAGAAAATCCCACTCCCAGCTGCCTCTGGCTGGGCTGGTTCTGACCCATGTTTATCCTCTGGTTCATGGAGGACAGATAGTTCCTGAGTCCAGCCTGGCAAACCCATGGCCTTCCTGTGTGAGTAGGACTCGAGCTGGTCATGGCTTGCTCTACGCCATTCACTGAAGGGACTCCTGTACGTGTCAGAACCCCATGAGAACCCCCAAACCCAAGAACTACAAAAAGGCCTCAAATTAATTTCCTTTCTATTTCTTTTAGGCCAGTCTGTGGGCCTCTCAGGTGTACACAGGCTCTTGGTCTCCTGTTGGACTCTCACAGACCTGAACAATTTTCATGCTATTCCCTTCACCTGGAACAATCTTTCCTAGCTCTTCATCCCATAGCTGGATTCTTCTTTTCCATTAGGACTCAGTTTCTCCTGAGAGGCTCTCTCTGACTAAGCTGCCACCATGCTGTTTGCAATCTTCTATTGGAACACTGTGGTCATGTTCTTTGAACAACTTAACCACAATTAGTTATGATGGTCATGTTCTTTGAACCACTTACCACAATTAGTTATGATGTATATGTTTACTTGTTTACTACCTTTCTCTCCAAATGGAGAGTAAACCATCAAATCTCTGTTATTCCTTGCAATACACCTAGCACTTAGCACACAGTAGGCTGTCAATAAATATATACTCATTGAACAGATCAAGGAGGCTATTGATAACCCCTGAAAATGACCAGAACCCTATTTTAGTTTTCCCAGAAAAGTTCAGAAAACAACTCTGCCTTTCTCCCCCTAAATTAGGAGAGTAGAGAGAAGAGTGAGCATAAGAGGGAATGGCAAGATATTTCCAGCAAGACTTTCATTACTGTCCAAGAAAAATATTAGTAGGCTAAGCTAACACCCTTGTGCCCAGACATGTCTGCCCCTACCGGCCAACTTGCCAACATTTCTCACTCTGCCTGGTTGGGCAACTTGTGCCAGAGGACCCTGTCTCCCTTTATGGTTAACTCTGAGAGTTGACTAAAGAATTGTTGGCACCTCATTTATCCCCTGGCATCCTCGCAGCAAGAATTAGTCATCCCCATGAGACTTGTTTATATGCTTGATTGATTTTGATAGTTCTGGTCCCTTTAGTGGGGACAGCCCACTGCACATAGCTTGTGGAGGGCCAGGATGTTTCCCTGTCCTGCTGCCCAAGTTGCTCATATCACATCAATTCAGTTCCTTTCTGTTCCATTCAACCCAACCCAACCTTTACTGAACTCCTACGATGTTGGTAAATACTGGTTAATGAAGCCATTCTCGAAAACCTAGGAGGGGCTTCTTCCAACAGGTGGCAGTGGGTTTGGCTGGTTCTCATTGGGAACCTCTGGGTGCTGTGGATCTCTACTCTAGATCTTGACAGGAGGAGTGTTGCTGTGATGGCTTGTTCACTGCAGCTTCTGTGGTGACTGGTGACCGTTTCTGTCAAGATATTACCCAAAGAAGCTCATTTGAACCAATGGTCTCTTGAAACTTTTTAGTGCCCTGTTTCTTCCCCATTTCACTCTTATGTCTTATCTCCAACCCTGATACTTTTTTCCTTCTCTTCCTTCTCTGTAAGGTGCCCGTGAACACATTCAGGTATATCAGTCACTACCAGGGCTCTGGGATCATGGTAGAATCTGTCCCGAGTCAGAGAAGCTACCTCAACACCTCACTCAGTATTTCCTTTATTATAATTCATTTCAAATGATTCCTTTTGTATACTGTGATTTCTTTCAAAAGCCTTAGTAGGGCACATTCTATGGGCCAGGTACTCTAAACCATGCTTTCAAAGTAACTCACAATGCATTGAAGAAAATAGATGCTTAAGCAAGTAAACATAAATAAAAGCAAATGCTCATGTCTCTATTCTACACATACATGTACCTAAATGTGGATATATGTATAAATATTCTATAGGGGCTATTGTCAGACCCTGAAAAGGACCAAGTCCCCAAATTAGTTCTTCTTGTTATATTTCTGACTAGTGGGAATTTATTAACTCTTTACATTAGGGATTGCAAATTCAATTGCCTACATGCCTCAGGTCATGAAATAATCAGGTCAAAAATGAAATAAGGTGTAGGGCTTTTGGGTATTGGAGAGAGCATGCCCAGTCAAAGGAAGTCAGTGGCTTACCCAAAGTTGTCCCACTATTGATACTTGAAATGAAAAAACCACTATTGTCATATCTTTTGATTGTTCAGAAGTAACATGGAAATCCAGATTTCTCATGTGACATTTTCCAACATTTAAATCATGCCATTGGCAAAAAAAAAAAAAAAAAGATCCAGCCTAGTTCTGAATATAGTCACCAATATATATACCAATATATATATACAATATATGTACCAATATAGTCATAGTCACCAATTTTTTTTAATTTATTTATCTGACAGACAGAGATTACAAGTAGGCAAGAGAGGCAGGCAGGGAGAGAGAGGAGGAAGCAGGCTCTCCGCGGAGCAGAGAGCCCGATGTGGGGCTCGATCCCAGGACCCCGGGATCATGACCCGAGCCGAAAGCAGAGGCTTTAACCCACTGAGCCACCCAGGCGCCCCCATAGTCACCAATTTTTAAGACAGATATGCACCAGAAATGCAGACTTACTTATAAAAATTTTAGCTTAACTGGAAATCATGTGGACTAATTTTAAGGGTTTTTAGACACCATGTATCAGTCCGTCTAGTGAGGCCTGCCGTCCGCAGCTGCCGTGTGTCACTGTCTATTCTCAGGTGATCCACTGTTCTCCAAGAGATTCCCCTGACTCGTTGCTGTTCATGTGATGGGGCCTCAGGAGATCAGGAGATGCCCCCACAGATCACTCAGAGTCCTGTTGCTGCTTTGACTTGTTCTGGTTTTTGTTTTTTCTTCCTTCCTCTCTGCCTTTTGGTGAATTCTGCCTTCCCTGAATTCTGCTGCCGTAGGATCTCCTTTTCTTCACATTTCCTCCACTCTCCTCACCTCCTGGCAGACACTGATTTCATTGGCTGTTGATGAAAACTGTTTGTTCTTCCTGGGCACATGACTGGATTTCTGGCTTCCTGGGCCCCTTTCCCAGTCTTCCCTGCAGTGAGGGGAGACCATGTAACTGTGTGACCAGTGACGTTTGCACTAACTGACCCAAAGCAACTCCTGCAGGAAGCACTGCTCCCTGCTCCAACTTGCCTTTCCTCATCTAGTGGATCCATGCAGGTAGCCATGGCAGCCTGAACAGCTGAGCATTGACTATGGCCAGACCACAAAGTGGAAAAATCTTGGATCCTTGCATGAATACCTGGGGGAGAGCTGCCCGCTGCTCAGAAACCCCTGCTTTCTACTTGGCATCAGTGAGAATTTAACTACCATTATTCTTGAGTCATTATCTCTTAGGTGTGTGCTAGCTACTATTAGATGCCAGCTAGATTGTAAGCCATATGATATCAGAGAGACTGCTGTATTGGTCTTTTCCTACTTGTATTCCCAGAACCCTAGCACAGGGGCAGACATACCAGTGGTGCTCAGTAAACACTTCTGGAATGAAAGAGCGAATGAATGAATGAATGAATGTCTCCATACAACTTTAGAGCTGGTAGGGACTGAGGCTTCATACATCCCACTCATCATATTATAACACATAAGGAAATGAAGACTCACAGAGAAGAAGTGACTTATCCACGGTCAACCAATTAATTCCAGAACAAGGATCAGCAAGCAAGGAGCTTGCTTCTGTTGTCTTTCACCATCCATGTTTCCCTTCATGGTAACCATATTTATATCAGCAATTGCTAAGGAAGGAAAGGGATAATTTCATGTCCTGAGTTTTACCCTATTTTCTTAACAAGAATGAGTTGAGTTGCATAGTCATACAGTTGACATGTGAAATATGCAGTGAGTGGGCCATACTGCTTTGCTGGGGCTTCATGAGAAACCCCTTTGTAAAGCCCAGAGCAAGAAACACATGTAACTGTCATCTGATCTGTACCTTATGGAGTTAGGGAAGCCATCCTACAAGTAAACTTGAATGGGGATTTTACAGGAAGGGTTGAATCTGGTATAAGGGATAAAGTTTTGGAGTAGGATGCTGTGTGTACCAAAGCTGAGAATCAGCAAAGGCTGCTCTGTACAGCTGTAGTAGTCTTAGCAAGACTGAGGCCCAGTCAGACTGATGAGCTGTTGGCAACTTGGTAAAAAAAAACACAACGCAGATGGATAATAAGACTCAAAGATCATATTTGATATTGGTACTTTTATCTTTCTAATTTGAATGAAAGCAATAGGTACACATACATATCAACTTCATTTTATCTAAACAACATCCTTTTCCTTAATCATTTATGTAGAACACCTTTACCCACTCATACACAGACTTATCCCAACCCAACCACTGAAAAACTGTAAGTTTCCCACAAAGACCTTTGAAAAGTCAGCTCTTTGATTGAATGACTATAAAATAAAAACTTCTGGGGCCATTACTCTTGGTTTCTGGTTTTACAAATCTATAATCCTGTAACTTATATCTTTTAACTATCTTCCAAAAGCTGGCATGTCTTGAAAAGTCCTGGTTGTCCCATTAACCCTCACTCTGGCATTGACCGTGTCGGCCATGAAACTTGTCTGGATGGGCAGATAGTTCTAAGTGATGGAAGCAATATTCATATTTATTCGCTGTCTTTGAGCAGGGTTGGGATGAGCTGGGACTCCAGGCAAAAAAATGCATTGCCAACCTCAAGTACTCAAGGTGGGGAAATACATGTTTTCCCAAAAGGTACTTTGTGCTTGCAATTTATTCCCTTGAGAGTACAGTGACTATTTTGGATTCACCAATGCTGGAGAAGGGATAGATTCTAAACCTTCAGAGATGAAGGATCTATCTCCTCTAGTCTGTCCATGCTCAGAGTGTTAGGGGCCAAGATGAGACTGGTTTTCATGGATTGGCATTTTAGCCACAGTATGGTAATGCACAAATTCCTATGTCACTGGTTACAGTTTGTCCCAAGTCAAGGACCATAGTCCAGGAAGTCAGATGGTAGTGTCAACTCCAGAGAGGTCTGCCTAGGATAGCATGGACAGGGACACCTGAAACTGGCATCATTCCAGCTAGCACACCTGGTTGTTTTACTCTTGAAACTGAATCAAATGCTGTGCCCAACACTGGCTCCTGAGAGTCTGAGGGACTGAGTCAAGGGAAACCTGCTCTGCCCCCTCTCTTGGAGGACTGCTCTCATAGGTCACATTTGTTGAGTTAGGTGCACAAAAAGGTAGCTTGCCCCATCCTCAGAATGTGTAGGACTTTCCCAGGAGGAGCACCTGAAAAGGTCAACATGGTTGAACTTGGGGAGAGAAGTACAAAAGGAGAAGCAGGTGTATGCAATGCTGTGGAAATATTTTCAGTGGTCAGTTGCTCTGTGCTTATATGTATCATGTCACATGTCCACAAGGGAAGATACCTGTACCATGAATGTTGGTCTTGTTCTACTCTGAGGTTAAGGTAGGGTAGGGAGGACAGAGGAGTGAAGTAGAGAATTTGAGAATTTTAGAAATCGTATTTTAAAGGTTGTTTTTCATATTTGATTTTTTAACAAGTTGCATAGAAAGCTAACAAACTGCAGAGAAGGAAAGGGGAAACCCCTCTTATCCAAGCTGTGTCATTGTGGTATTGTGCAAATTTGTATTTCTGCAATCCCAGGACCATCTCAACGATAGTCTTCTCTCTAAGGATGGGACAAAAACTGCTTCTCTCTACACCTTTCAGAGTTGCTCCATAGTTTTCACACACTACCCCCCTTCTCCCTCAAACACAGCCTGCAGCATTGCAAGATGGAGCAATGACCTTTTCACACTCTTGAGTCCTGCTGGTCATGTTGCAATTACAAATGTAATAGCTAGAATCTGCGTCAAGTTCTGTTTTGAGCCTTCCTGTTTGGCTGAGCTTTGCACAGCTCTTTAGCTGTTCTTTTGAACTGGTAACATTTGGTGTGTATGAGGAGGCACCTGCAATTATTTTCACCCTATTTACTTTCAAAGTCTGATCTTTTTTTTTTTATATTTATTTATTTATTTATTTATTTGACAGAGAGATACAGAAAGAGCACAAGTAGACAGAGCAGTAGGCAGAGGGAGAAGCTGGCTCTCCACTGAGCTGGGTGCCTGATGTGGGGCTAGATCCCAGGAGCCTGGGATCATGACCTGAGCGGAAGCCAGGCACTTAACTGACTGAACTTCCCAAGTGCCCTCAAAGTCAGATCTTTTAAAAAAAGAATCCTAGTGAAAAAAGAAGCACATTCTCCCAGCCCTCCCCATGGTCAAAGTGCTTCAGACTTTCCAGGGAGATCTGCATGGGAGCACGGACCAAGCTTGAGAAGGTGGAGTCCAAAGGGGAAGAGAGGGTTTGTAAAAGTCATGACCAGATGGGGGGGGGGATTTTTAATTAGGGGCTTATGTAGAATGGAAATCTGTATGTAATCCGAACTGCTGCGTGCACGCCGGTGGACAATAAATGAGCGAACAAAGGGAACCTCTGTTGGAACTGTCGGAACTTTATCTGAACTTGAACGCTGTTTTCCATACCTCAGTTGTCCAGGTAACTATACTGTGGATGCAGTGGCTTACCTGTAAGTCAGTTCTCAGACTGAGACCAGGGAAACTGTATCCCACTGCCTGTTGATGGTGATGTGGGGAGGGAGAGTGAGAGAGAATGCATCCCTGTTACAAACTGAAATGCCTTTGTCCTCCTCTATTAAAGGTTTGTCTCCAAATCTGGGGCAAGTACCTAGAATTCTCCTTTCTCTTTCTTCTGCCAGGACAGATGAGACTTTTCCCTGTGTACTTTCCTAGTTCTTGGTCATCTGATAGCTTCTAGGGGAAACAGTTAAAAATTTAGGCTTAGAAATGCTGCTTCTCCCCTCTGCAGCCATAAGCTGCTCTTGGTAGCCATGTCACAAACTCATGTAAACATATTTTCTTTTCTGTTTGGAAAGTTCACATCGCTTTCTTGACCTATTTTGTAGACAATAAGGCTAGAGCCAAAAAAAAGTCCTTTGCCTCATCTTGTGGGGGCTTTGCCTGCCTTGTTCTGACATTTCTCTGTGTATCAATATTTCTTGGCAGAGTTATTTCCATTATGACCTGCTTTCCTGGGACTGGGGATCCAAGCACCCCAGCACCTACCAATAATGGATGAGGTAAATAGAGCAGAGAATAACTCCTTGATGCAGGGTTTGGGTGAGAATGATAAACATAGAGCTATGATGTGTTCAAGTCCAGGCCTCTTGCCTGTCATTCTCTCTTTTGAAATAGCTAGGTTCTTTTGAAATAATACAACATGTGGGAAGAGAGCACACTAAGACATCATCTGAGATAAATCCATCAGTGTGCACAAATCTTGAGATGGATTAAAAAGTAAAACTTCGGGATTATTGTTGTGAGTTTATGAAGCAATTTTCTTCCAAGGAGCTCAGGAAATGTTCATAAGTGAATTTGATCTCTTTCTTGAAGATCTAAGAAGAAATTCAGTATGAGATTCAATAAGGAGGGGGTACCCTTCTCTTGAGGAAGGAGGTAAATAAAAGGCAGCCTTTGATGTAGTATTGGAATAGCATGAATGAGACAGGGAGGAGAAAAGGAGAGATGTGGAATTTTCAAAGAGGAAACCAACACTCAACATACTTTTAAAAATTACTTATGAGGGGCGCCTGGGTGGCTCAGTGGGTTAAAGCCTCTGCCTTTGGCTCAGGTCATGATCCCAGGGTTCTGGGATTGAGACCCACGTTGGACTCTCTGATCAGCAGGGAGCCTGCTTCCCCCTCTCTCTCTAACTGCCTCTCTGCCTACTTGTGATCTCTGTCTGTCAAATAAATAAATAAAATCTTTTAAAAATTACTTATGAAATTTTATAAAAAATATTTTTATTTAATAACTTGCTGTCAGTGGACTGGGGCCAATTAACTTAGAATAGGTAGAATTAAGTGCAGTTTAAAAAAATGCATTGGAGGAAAAAAAATACCACCACCCGTTGGGAAAGAGGGGAAGATTGTGAACAAATTCATCCATTAATAAAATTTTCTGCTTATGGGGCGCCTGGGTGGCTCAGCTGTTAAGTGTCTGCCTTTGGCTCAGGTCATGATCCCAGGGTCCTGGGATCGAGCCCCGCATCGGGCTCTCTGCTCAGCGGGAAGCCTGCTTCTCCCTCTTCCACTCCCCCTGCTTGTGTTCCCTCTCTCACTGTGTCTCTCTCTGTCAAATAAATGAAATCTTTAAAAAAAATTTCTGCTTATGAAATTTAAAAAATTTCTCACATTATTACTTTCTTTGCATGACTCAAAAACGATTATTGTTCCT
Organism: Mellivora capensis; assembly: GCA_004024625.1. NCBI lineage: Eukaryota > Metazoa > Chordata > Mammalia > Carnivora > Mustelidae > Mellivora > Mellivora capensis. Next base: position 16,075 of record PISX010029684.1, read on the forward strand.
CGTGGTATGTGGGAAAGGTGGGTCTGGAAAAGGTACTCCAGATGTAAAATTCAGATTGTCTTGGCAGGTAATACAACCAAAGGCATTTATTCTCTATGGTTTTCCAAGCCGCTCTCCTGGAAGGATACACCTGATGGGAGGCAGGCGCAAAGCATGAGGGGCGAAGAGTAAGAGAGCTCAGGCTGGCTTTTTGAGAGAAAGAACAGTCCTTTAGAGTCCGGTTTGGGCAAGCAGAAAAGCAGCTGTGCCCACCAAAGAGGGAATTTCAGGAAGACAGAGGTGAGAAATGAATACTGGGCATTTTGGTGTGGAAATAAATCCTCAGGAACAAAGCAGTTATATCTTGTTGGATTTGGGATTATGACATTGGTTACACTCAGATTATCAAACAGAATTTCATGAATCAATGCTTCATTCTTAGGCATTAACAAAATAATTCAACAGTTTAAATAGCATAAGTAGAGGCTGATATTTTCACATATCCATCAGTCAGTCTACAATGTTCATAAGCCTAGTAATTTTTGGAGGTTGGGGAGCCACTGGGGCTGAGAAACTTAGATTTCAGTTTTGAACAACATTTTTGCCGTATTATAATCTAATCAAGTTTTTCAAGGCCCTTTAAGAGTTTCCTTCATAATCTGGACACTTATGTCTACTGCTCCTTGGATTTATTACAATCATTAAGAGCTATTCATTTTAGTGAAAGCTAAACGTTAACCCTTTGAGAGAGAGAGAGTGAGAGAGAAAATGAGACCAAAGAAGAGATCTTTATCTGCAGTCAAACCCAGGGCAGTCCCTGGGAATTTTTAAAAAATATTTTATTTATTTATTTGACAGAGAGAGAGAGAGAGAGAGAGATCACAAGTAGGCAGAGAGGCAGGCAGAGAGAGAGGGGGAAGCAGGCTCCCTGCTGAGCAGAGGGCCCGATGCGGGGCTCGATCCCAGGACCCTGAGACCATGACCTGAGCCGAAGGCAGAGGCTTAACCCACTGAGCCACCCAGGCGCCCCGGTCCCTGGGAATTTGTAACCAACAAACTGAACTGTTTGGAACTGGAGACTAAAGATGGCTCTACAAACAATTACCATAATCGATATTAACCGAGTATTTATTATGCAATTGGTGCTAAGTATATTCCTATCACGGAGGTTAATGTTTATGCGCCAACTCGACTGGGCTAAGGGATATCCAGGTGGCTGGTAAAGCATTCTTTCTGGGTTTGTTTGTGAGGATGTTTCTGGAAGAGATCAGCATTTGAGTCAGTACACTGAGTAAAGAGGATCTACCCTTACCAATGTGGGCTGGCATCATCCATCTCATCTGTTGATTTTTCTCTTTTGAACAGGGACATCTACCTTCTCCTGCCCTTGGACATGGAAACTACTGGTTTTTGGGCCTTCAGCCTCAGACTAGGAGTTATACCATCTGATTCCCCTGATTCTCAGGCCTTCAGGCAGGGACTGAATTATACCACTGGCTTTCCTGGTTCACCTTACAGCTTACAGACCACGTATTGTAGCTGTCTTGGCCTCCATAATCACATCTCCATAATCACATAATCAATTCCCATATTAAATCTCTCTTGTATCTGTCCATATCCTCTTAGTTCTGTTGCTCTAGAGAACCCTGACTAATACATTCATATCGTCTCTTTTCTTTTCTTTCTTTTTTTTTTTTAAGACTTATGTACTTATTTATTTGAGAGAGAATGTGTAAACTGCACATGAGTCAGGGGAATAGCAGGAGGGGAGAGAGAGGGAGGGAGAGAACCTCAAGCAGACTCCCCACTGAGCGCTGAGGCCAACAGGGGGCTCTATCTCACAACCCTGAGATCATGACCCGAGCAGAAACCAGGAGTCAGACTCTTAACCAACTGAGCCACTCAGGCACCCCTCAGTTTTATTTAAATTGAAAGTCAGTGAGAGTTGACTTTTGCATTTTAAGGAGAAGTATTGCTAGAATCACCCTTTGGTTGTTATTTCCTGAGAAAAGTTTCATTACTATAACCCTCATTGACCAAAAATGGCCCAGAGACACCCTGCTCTTGGAAACCCACCTCTACTCTTCACGAAGGGATTCCCTTGAGCTTTTGATCAGAGAATTCCTCAAGGAATGGGAGAGAACCTGAGGTCAGGAATGGTTTCTTATGATGTTTCTAAAGAGACACACTGTTTAAAAAAGCCAGTGTGTGAAACACTTGTTTTCCAACTTAACAATCATAACAAAAATAAAATTATTTTTTGAGCTTCTCTTAAGTTCCCCACACTTCATGTATAGTATCCCTAAATTTTACACAGTTCCTGTAAGGTAAAAGGTATTATTGCCACTTCATGTATAAGGAAGTGAAAACATAGAAGTTAGGAAATTTGCCTAAGACCACACAGCTAGTTTGCCTCCAAAGCTTTTTCCTAGTCTAAGAAACTCATTGCAACATGTTCAGAGTGGTCACACACACACACACATACACACACACATGCACGCACACACGCACACACATGGTCTATCTTGGGTTTAAGAATCATGTTCTCATCATGAGTAATTGAGGCACATCATGTGTTCCTACAGCACTGGACATGGGTCTGATGCTCTGTCCTAAATGATATACCCCCAGAATATGGGTTGAGAAGTACTGAGAGAAAGCCGTGCACGGTCCCTAGTCTCTGTGCAGTTCTAAGGCAGCGGATACAACTCATTCCAAAAAAGCAAGGCATTTCATCAGCGACATAAAAACATTTTCTTTCCTCTCTGGGACAATTTTTGTGTATATCTACAAACACCACTGTGTTCAAAATTAGGCTCCTCAAAGTAGTAAAGATCCATTTCCTGCTATCGATGTGGGCAGTATAGAGTAGCCACTTTGAGGTGAGTAACATAAGATACAGACAAGTTTGAGGTTTGTCTGCATTTAGAGAAAGGTGTTTAGAAGGGACTTTTCATTACCTGTTCTCCATTTAGGCAGCATCACGTCCCTCTCCTCAGACCATGTAAGGCTGCAGTAACTTTTTGTAATTTAAGTAGTTTGTGTTTACAAATCTCTTGGATGACTGCATCATTCCCCTTCCAGCTATCTTTTTGCATACAGCCCAAGACTCCTTAAATCGCTCTTCTATCAAATCTTCAGTTGACATTTATGCATATGTGTTCTTCCCAGGGCAGAGGCAGGTGACTTTCTGGTATCTTTCAAAGTCTTGACGAGAGAAGACAGATAGGAATAGCTTCCAGTGAGAGACACAGATATAACCTGATTAGTGCTTTTCACATGGAAGGGGTTGGGGTCAGAGCTGTGCGCATATCAGGGTAGATCCCTGAATTCTGCCATGCTGAGGGCTCTGTGATCCTATGGGCAATCCCAAGAGCTCTATTTTAGATGAATGAGTCTCTTGGAACCCTGTTTTGGTTCTGGGAATCCCAACTTGGCAGGAAGTTAGTAAATATGCAGGCATGTTCCTAAGTGTCCATCTGTGATTGAGCCCCTGGTGAGCTCTTCCTGAAGTTTGTGTCACACAAGCCAAAAATAAGCTGACGAGCCATGTCATAAACTATGTGAAAAATGCTCTGGAGAAAGCATTGCATTTTTCACTCATAAATTCAAATGGCACCAAATTTCTGGCTTAGCTTTGACCCCCCCCCCCCCCCCCCCCC
>PISX010029685.1:0-19606 GCA_004024625.1 Mellivora capensis
CAGGTCAAGATCCCAGAGTCCTGGGATGGAGCCCCACATCAGGCTGCCTGCTCAGTGGGGAGCCCACTTCTCCCTCTCCCTCCTGCTCATGTTCTCTCTCGCTCTCTCTCAAATAAATAAAATCTAAAAGCTCTTCTTCAAAACCAGAAGGGCAAATAGTTCATTGTCCTTGGCTTAACCTGCAGGTGCATGCTCTGGGTTTGGAACTTTGTTGTTGTTGTTTTAGGACCTGGCGTCAGGGGTCCAGAGGGTTTATGTCAATTTGAGGAGAACTGAGGGACTAAAACATTGGCCCCATTTAGAAATGCCATTTATTAGGTTAAAGAGTAGGGAGAAATCTGTTAAAAGATAAAAATCTTTCCAAATTCTGTAACAGACCAACCGAAATACTTCTTAGTAATGTAGGGAGTTGAATTTGAAAGAAACAAAGCAATAGTAAAACTAAGTAATTAATGAGATAAAGGGCATGCAGGAGCTTCAAAAACTCTTGTTAAAAAAATTTGGGGAGAGAGGCGCCTGGGTGGCTCAGTGGGTTAAGCCTCTGCCTTCGGCTCAGGTCAGATCCCAGGGTGCTGGGATCAAGCCCGGAATTGGGCTCTCTACTCAGCGGGGAGCCTGCTTTCGCCTCTCTCTGCCTGCCTCTCTGCCTACTTGTGATCTCTCTCTCTCTCTCTCTCTGTGAAATAAATAAATAAAATTTAAAATTTTTTAAAAATTTAAGTATAGTTGACATACAACATTACGTATTAGATAAAACATCAGGATTGGGCAGTTATACACATTATGAAATGCCTACTACAATGAGTATGGTTACTATATTTTACCACACAAAATTATTACAGTATTATTGACTATATTCCCTTTGCATATTTTTCATCTCTACAACATAATTTATTTTGAAACTAGAAGTCTGTACCTCTTAGTTTCCTTCACCTATTTCATCCATCCCCTCACAGCCCTCCCCTTTAGCAGCTCTCAGCTTTTCTCCGTATTTATGAGTCTATTTCTGTTTGTTTTGTTTTGTAGGTTCTACATATAAGTGAAATCATATGGTATTTGTCTTCTTCTGCCTGACTTATTTCACTTAGCATAATACCCTCTATGGGTCTGTTCATATTGCCATGAATGACAAGATTTCATCCTTTTTTATGGCTGAGTGATAGATATTTCATTACATATATATATGTGTGTGTGTGTGTGTATATATATGTACATATATATATACACATCCATACATATGCATATATATGTATGCACACACACACACAATATCTTCTTTATCCACTCATCTATTGATAGACGTTTGGGTTGCTTCCATGTCTTGGCTATTGTAAATAATGCTACAGTAAATCTAGGTGTGCCTATATCTTTTTTAATTCATTTCCATTTTCTGCAGATAAATACCCAGAAGTAGAATTACTGGGTCATATGGTTCTATTTTTAATTTTTTTAAAGATTTATTTACTTATTTTAGAAAGAGAGAGAACATAAGTGGGAGGGGCAGAGGGACAGGGAGAGAGAATCTGAAGCAGACTCCCTGCTGAGCATGGAGCCCTACATGGGACTCAATCTCATGAACCTGAACATGAGCCAAAACTGAGTCGGCTAATCAACTGTGCCACTGAGGGGCCCTTATTTTTAATTTTGTAAGGAAACCTTCATACTATTTTCCCCAGTGGCTGCACCAGTTTGCATTCCTGCCAACAGTGCACAAGGATTCCCTTTTCTCCACATCCTCACCAACATTTGTTATTTCTTGTCTTTTTGATATTAGCCATTCTGACCGGTATGAGGTGATACTGTGGCTTCGATTTGCATTTCTCTGATGATGAGTGATGTTAAGCATCTTTTTGCGTGTACTCTTGTTAAAAGTTTTAACAAGAGATTTTCTTTTGTGAAACTTTTAGATAAAATTTCTAGAAGAAAATCTTTGTGTGCTTGAGTTACTCTAAAAAACACAAACTATAAAAGAAGAAAGTGATAGGTTGGATTTCATCAAAGGAAAAACTTTTTTTATTATTATTATTTTTTTTTATTTTTTAAAGATTTTATTTATTTATTTGTCAGCGCGAGAGAGGGGGAGAACACAAGCAGGCAGAGCAGCAGGCAGAGGCGGAGAGAGAAGCAGGCTCCCTGCTGATCAGAGGGCCCGATGTGGGACTGGATCCCAGGAACCTGGGATCATGACCTGAGCTGAAGGCAGCGGCTTAACCAGCTGAGCCACCCAGGTGTCCCAAAAGGAAAAACTTTTATTCTTTAAATAATACTGTTAAGAAAATGTTAAAAACAAACCAAAAATATTGGTCAAGCATATTTAGTAAAGAACTTGTTTGAAGAATATATAAAGAATTCTAACAACTAAGTAAGAGGACAAACAGCTTGATTTTTTAAAAAAAGATATTATTTATTTATTTGTTTGACAGAGAAAGACACAGTGAGAGAGGGAACACAAGCAGGAGGAGTGTGAGAGGGAGAAGCAGGCTTCCCACTAAGCAGGGAGCCCGATGTGGGGCTCGATCCCAGGACCCTGGGATCATGACCTGAGCCGAAGGCAGGAGCTTAACGGCTGAGCCACCCAGGCACCCCACAAACAGCTTGATTTTAAAAATGCAAAAGATTTAGATACCAAAGAAGCATCAGAAATAGCCAATAAGCACATGAAAACATACTCTAAATTGTTAGTCCTTAGGGAAATGCAAATAAAACCACAGTGAGAGACCACACCTTTTAGAATGGGTAAAATTTAGTAATGTGTTATTTAACCTCCATGTATTTGTGCTCTTTCCACATTTTTTCTTGTGGTCGACTTTTAGTTTTATAGCTCTCCAGTCAGAAAAGGTGCATGGTATGATCTTTTTGAATTTGTTGAGTGACTTTTTTATTTTTTGTTTTTTTTTTTAAGATTTTATTTATTTATTTGAAAGAGAGCTAGCACAGGTAGGCAGAGCAGCAGGCAGAGGGAGAGGGAGAAGCATGCTCTCCGCTGAGCAGGGAGCTAGATGCAGGGCTCCGTACCGGGACTCTGGGATCATGAGCTGAAGGCAGCCACTCAGCCAACTGTGCCACCCAGGCGCCTGAGAGACTTGTTTTGTGGCCTACTATGTGATCTGTTTTGGAGAATGTTCCACGTGCACTTGAAAAGGATGTGTATTCTACTGTTTTAGGATGGACTGTTCTGAATGTATCTGTTAAATCCATCTGGTCCAGTGTATCACTCAAAGCCACTGTTCTTATTGATTTTCTTTTTGGATGATCTGTCCACTGATGTAAGTGGGTTGTTAAAGTCCCCTACTATTATACTGTTACTGATTACTTCCTTTATGTTTGTTATTAACTACTTTAAGTATTTGAGTGCTTCCATGTTGGGTGCATAAATATTTACAATTGTTATATCTGGTAGGATTGTTCTAGAATGATAACATTTAAAAGATTGACAATACCCAGTGTTGGCAGATGTGAGCAACTGGAGCTCTCATACACTGTTCACTGGAAAACAGTGTTGCAGTTTCTTATAAGTTATATGTGCTTATGATATGATCCAGCAATCTCTCTCTTAGCTTTTTATCCAACAGAAATAAAAACATGTGTCCACGCAAGACTTATGCTTGAATGTTCATAGCAGCTTTATCATAATAGCCCCAAACTGGATAGAACCAAATGTCCATCAACTGGTGGAGGGGTAAAGAAATTATATTATAACGGACTACTACACAGCAGTAAAGAGGAATGAACTACCGCTACATGTAATGACATGTATGGGTCTAAAATGCATTGTGCTAAGTGGAGAAACGCGACACACAAAAGACTACATTTTGTATATGACACCGTTTGGCATCTGTAAAAGGCAAAACCAAAGTGCTAGGAAGCATATCAGTAGTTGCACAAGGGGATCATGAGGAAACCTTGGGACGACGAAAGTTCTGTATTATGATTGTGTTTTATATCATAACCGTTTACAATTGTCAAAGCTCTAATTGTTTACTTTAAATTGGTGACTTTTACTGTATCTAAGCTATACGTCAAAAAAGCTGATTTGGGGAAGATTTTTTTTGCCAGCGACTTATACGCAATTAGAAACTAGATTCAGATTAATTCAGATCTGAATTTGTTACAGGCGCTAAAGTAATTTTGAAATAATCAGATCCCTGAATTGAGTTGCAGTGAGCTTACTAGTTACCAAGTTGGGTCAAGTTTAGGCTAAGACTTTTATTATTAATGAGAACAGGTGGAAATAAGATACACATTTATTTGAAGGTGCTTGATCAGAGAATCAGAGTTCCGAATAATCAAGGAAAAAAACCTGCGGGCTGATTTTGAGCTCCCCCTCTGGCCTGAGTCTTATAACCAATTTACTCATTATAATACTGTGACCACCACCAGTTTCGAGAAATACTTCCTTTTGCCTCAAGTAAACACTTTACACGTTTTTTTCCCTCTTCTCTGATGTTCCTTTTCACTCTTTGCTAGCTCCTTTTTTGGGGGTAGGGGGTACATTTAAGGTTGATCCCTTCAGGGTTCTATAATTGGTCTTTTTCTTGGTCTGGTTGTTTTGCATGGCAGTCCTTTTTCATTTCCTGTCTTTTAACTGCCCTCAGGATACTGGTATCTCCACAGCTTCAGATGCTCATTTCCATTTGTCTTGTCAATATATTTACCTGGATATCTTATAGACACTTCAAACTTAGTTCTGTTCTCAGATCTTTTTCCTACACATTGGCTCTGCCTCTGTAATTCGCCACCACCATTCACCCAGGCTCCCAAGCGTACAAAATCCCGATTTGTCCTTGCCTTCTTGCTCTCTTTTATCTTTTTGATCTCACAGGTCACTAATCCTGTTGCTTCTAACTGGGAAACGATGCATACTCTAGCCTCCCCTGCCCCCACAACATTGTGGCCACTGCCTCCCTGCTCCTTTGGACCAGAATCCTCTTGTCTCGACTCTCAGCCGTTGATCTTTTGTCCTTTTCAGAGTCTCTTAAAATTTGTGGTCTTCTTTCTCCTTTTAAGATGTGTCATCCTCTTTCTTAGTTAAAAAAACATCTCTTGGGTTTTTTGGTTGTGATTGCTTCAACTCTAAAATCAAGTCATATTCCTTTTAAATTTCCAGGGTAAGTATTTGTTGAGCTCTCATTCTTCCTACCCCAAGGATCTTTTTTTCCTTTCTTGGGGTTCTTGACATGTCAGTGTTCCTGGTTCAGAGGGTAGGCTCTGGAATCACATTGCCTGGCTCCTTCATTTTCTTCATTTGTCAGCTGGGTGATAGTGGACAAGTTATTTTAGCCCTCTATGTTTCATGTGTCCCAATCCACAAAACATGGATAACAGTATAGGTTCTTATGTGGTTGCTGCGAGTCAAGTGAGATAATACAGGAAGCACTTCAAATGGTGCAGGCACCTAGTGAGCTCTCAGTAAAAGGTAGATTTGCGTTGTCATCATTCTCGAGAAAAAACCAGATCACTTGGTATTTTGGATTGTTGCTGTGGTTGTTTTCAAATAGGATTTCTCTGGAAAACCAGTTAGTCCTTCAGGTACACTCAGTGCCATCTTCCTGACTTCCTGCAGGTTGAGCTGCAGGTTTGCTGGACACAAACTACCATCATCAGCTGGCAACTGGCAGCCTGGTTTGCACATCCAAGCTGTATCTGCTGAGACACTCCTGCCTGCTCACCTGGGGCTACTTCCAGCCTCACCGAGTCCTTTCCCTAACACGCCATGCCTTGCTCTCAAGAGCCGCCGAGTTCCTCCCTCTTCTTCCTACACCTCCATTTTATATTCGAGACAACAGAAGAGAAGCAGCTTGTCCAAAGATTCGTGCTCCTGAACCCTCCACCCTAGCATGCTGAGAATCAGTCACCCTGATTTGTCCCCAGGTGGTCTTTCTAAATGCTTAGCTTTCATAATGCTGAACTTTTTCATCACTCCCTTTTAAAAAAATGTATATATATATTTATTTATTTATTTGACAGACAGATCACAAGTAGGCAGATCAGAGAGAGAGAGGAGGAGGAAGCAGGCTCCCTGCTGAGCAGAGAGCTCAATGCGGGGGGGGGGGGGGGGGGGCTCGATCCCAGGACCCTGGGGTCATGACTTGAGCCGAAGGCAGAGGCTTTAACCCACTGAGCCACCCAGGCGCCCCCTCATCACTCCCTTTCTTCACTCAACTTTGGCTTGTGCTATTTTTCTCCTGCGTGGGGTACTAGTCCTTTTCTTTCTGCCTTGCACATGCTTGCTCAGTCTTAAGTAATAGCTCTGTTGTCTCTCCTGTCAGAACTTCCTCACTCTCAGGCAAAGCTACCTTTCTCCTTCCTTTGCCCTCCACACATTGTTTATTCCTGTTCTTGTGCTACTTGCCACGTTGTCTTTCCCATCTCCCACTTTGGACTGAGCTCATCAGAGTTAAGAAAAGACCCTGTCTCATTTATCCTTGCTACCTTAGCTTTTGTTTTATTTAGCACGTAGTCTGGCAGACAGCAAATGCTCAAGAAATCTGACATAAATGAAGAATGAACCTTACAGAAGAACCTGAGGATGTTGGTGGATTACAGCTGCGGAATTACAGTGAATTTGCTAAAACACTGTTTCAGCAAATGATGTTAGGCAAAGAGAAAATACAGATATCCAAGGGTGGTGGGGGGACATAGCAGCAAAAAGAACTTTATTTAAAATGTAGTATATGGGATGGGTGGCCGTGGGGTAATAGACCATAAGTTGAGTGGGGATTGTAGTGCTTTTCAAACTTCAGTTTAGGATGGTGGGTATGTAATCCCTTGGGGGCTGGGAGCAGAGCCCCAAGCAGTCTTTCTGCCTCAGGTATCAAGAATCTGCATATTTTGGGGACGCCTGGGTGTCTCAGTGGATTAAAGCCTCTGCCTTCCACTCAGGTCATGATCCCAGGGTCCTGGGATCAAGCCCCGCATCTGGCTCTCTGCTCAGCAGGGAGCCTGCTTCCCTGCCTCTCTGACTACTTGTGATCTCTGTCAAATAAATAAATAAAATCTTTTTTAAAAAAAGAATCTGCATATTTTGGACATACCTGTATTTTGCCTTTAGAAATTCATGCAAGTTTTGCATTCTGTTGTATTGCCAGTGAGAGCTTTAAGGTGAGAATACCTTGTTCTCCCTACCCGTGTCATCCTCTAGTAAACGGTTGGTGCAGGAACTTGTGCCATTTATCCTCAGGCTTCCAGCACTTCGACCTGCCCCAAGGCCCAAATCTGGGAGGCATGGAATGGGGTTCCAGTCTAATACGGCAGTGTTCTAGCTTGCTGTGATGGGGGGGGGGGGTTGTCTACGCAGGAGTATTATGTCATGGAACCGAGGAGGGTGAGCTCATCTTTGTTCTAACGAGGCTATTCCTGGAAGGCTGCAGTCAGTTGGAGGCACCTCATTACCAGATCACTGGGGACCAGCTGGAGAGAGTTCACAGAAGACCCACAGGGATGATTAAGAGACTGGAGGGGCTGACTGATGAGGAAAGAATATAAATGAAAACCGTATAACTTGGCTGAACCGAGATAGCAGGAATACACAACTGCAGAAATATCTCAAGAGAATAAACTTGATGGGGGAGGGCAGTCTCTTAGGATGGGATTTGGGGGGGGAATAAACCAAGGCTGAAATTAAGCAAAGGAAAACGTAAACTAATAATCTAAAGTGTCTGATGGTACAGTGTCCATCCACCTGGTGTCTGGAACCTCCTTCGATCCCTCTAAACCGTGGGCCTTTTGTTAATGGGATGATTTGGTTCTTTTAATTTGATTTTCCCGGACTTGGGGCTGGTGCTTCTATATAGAGAGTCCTGAAGACTCCATCTTTCAAAGGCAACATCTTTCTCTCGTCTTGTCCTTCTTTGTGGGACTCTTTGGGCTGTAGTGGGGTGACTGTGTGCTGCCACTGCCATTTTCTTTCTTCACCAGATTTCCACAGTGGACCTTCACATCCTTTTTATAATAGCATTTTAAAAGTAGACACTGAGTCAGTAATCGGTATTGTAATAATTTTAGAAACTTGGATATGGGATTGGTCCCCGAGGTACTGGTTTTAGGAAATTACAGCCTTGATAAAATGCAAGCATAATTGTAGGAAACATGTACTTTGGGAAATGACTGTATAAAATTCCTACTTTGGGGTATGGGAGGCATAAAACTTTGAAACACAGTTGAAATTAGCCAGGAGAAATATTTGCATAATGTTGCCAGTTTTATAGCTCGTTTCCTAAGAGGGGACAGGAGAACTGGAAGAAAATGATTTAATGCTTTTTTTTTTAATTTATAAAAATGAGTTCAGGGGCGCCTGGGTGGCTCAGTGGGTTAAGCCTCTGCCTTCGGCTCAGGACATGATCCCAGGGTCCTGGGATCGAGCCCCACATCGGGCTCTCTGCTTAGCGGGGAGCCTGCTTCCTCCCCTCTCTCTCTCTGCCTGCCTCTCTGCCTTCTTGTAATCTCTGTCTGTCAAATAAGAAATAAAAACATAAAAAAATAAATTAAATAAATCCTCTGCTCATTTAAAAAAAAATGAGTTCATTTATACAAAGCAGTTACGTAGCTCTAAGACTGAGACCTCTATGCTAGAGAGGGGTAACCTTTGTCAAGGATCAGATAGGAAAGCTTTGTAGACCGTAAGTCATTGCAGCTACTCGGCTTTGCTCTTGTGGCGCAAAACCAGTCATAGACCATATGTAAACGAATAAACTTGGCTGTGTTCCTCCCTTTTAAAAAAAAAAAAAAAAGCAGGCGACTGTCTGGATTTGGCCTGCAGGCTATGGTTTGCCAACTCCTGCTCCAGACCTTTGCTCCCGAAAGCATGATCTGCAGACCAGAAGCATCAACACTTCCTGCGAGCCTGTTAGAGATACAGACTATCGGGTCGCTTCTCAGAGGGGCTGCCCTAGAGCCTAGACCAAGCTTCTCAGACTTTAATATGTATAGGAATCTCTTGGGGGAACTTGTCAAAGTATAGACTGAGATAAACTGAACAACATACTAGCTGCTGGGAGACAAAAATGAGTAAGACCCAGTCAGTGTCCTCAGAGATCCCAGAATTCATTAGGAGAGACTAATGTATAGATAAATAATTACAATACAGACTCATAAATGCTATAAGAGAGGTATTTTCAGAACAGAGGCATCACAGAGGAGGAGCAAGTGATTGGTTCTTTGTGGCATGGGGGCAATCGTCAGAGGGGCCTGAGAATTAGACCAGGAAGGGGAATGGTGCTTGAGTTGAATTTTCAGGCTTACTAGAGACACTGAATGAAGATTGTCAGGGGCAGGCATGGTAGTTCATGGTGGGGTACGGTAAAAATGATATTGGAACTAAGAGTTCTAATATCATTAGATATTAGGTATATGGCACCTGGGTGACTCAGTTGGTTATAAGTGTCTTCTGTTGACTCAGGTCATGATTCCAGGGTCCTGGGATTGAGCCCCATATTAGGCTCTCTGCTCAGCGGGGAGTCTGCTTCTCCTTCTCCCTCTGCCCCTGTGTGCGCGTGCGTGCGTTCTCTTTCTCTAATAAAGAAATAAAATCTTTTTAATAAATCACTATTAAAAAAAACTAGGAATTACTTAATTTAATAACCAAATGGCTGATTACAGGACTAGAGACCCACTAAGATCATAATGAATAGAAGTAAAATTTCAGCACATTCTTTTATTTTTAGCTAGTTTTTTATACTCTTTCCTTCTTAGAAACAAAGATAACTTGCCTGTTCTCTCCCCAAAAGTTATTTGTTCTCCAGAAATAGAAACTTTGACTATGTTCTTACATCAGTAAGAATTTAGAAGACACAGAAAGGTACAGGTAGGGAACAAAAACTATGTATACTTGCAAACACTAGGAGATGATGACTATTAATATTTTTATGTTGTTCCATCTAGTTGTGTGTATATAATGTAACATTTTAAAAATTGGGCTCATGCTATGTAAATAATTTTGTGCTTGCCTTTGATTTAGTATTTTGTGAGAAATTTCTTTCATTATTCCTTAAAAGGTATCATTTTTTAAGGCTGAGATAGCATTCTAAAGGAGCTCCTATAGTTTATATATAACTCTTATCTTATTTGTGGATCCTTTAAGCTGGTCCCAGTTGCTAGTTGACCCAGCTTTTGGCTCATGTACTTGGCAATTCTATCACCATATTTTAAAATAAATACATATATTTGTTTTATTTTTAATTACAAAAGTTTGCCAACTTGTTTGATCTGCTGGCCTTCCCTCATTCCGTTCTGCTGTTCTTATTAGCATTGTGGCTTTTCTTTCTCGGTTTCCTAGGGTACGGAGGCTATAGGGTAGTCATTAAAAAGCATGGATTCTGGGGGCGCGTGGGTGGCTCAGTGGGTTAAAGCCTCTGCCTTCGGCTCAGGTCGTGATCCCAGGGTCCTGGGATCGAGTCCCGCATCGGGCTCTCTGCTCAGCAGGGAGCCTGCTTCCCCCTCTCTCTCTGCCTGTCTCTCTGCCTACTTGTGATCTCTATCTGTCAAATAAATAAATAAAATCTTAAAAAAAAATAAAAAGCATGGATTCTGGGTCCAGATTGTCTGGGTTTGACTCACCTCTACTACTTACCGTGTGTTCTCTTGAGAAAGTACCTCTATTTCCTCATCTGCAAAATAGGGATAATTTTATTTGTGTCCTGGGGTTGTGAGTTAATATATATGAAGCACTGACCATAGTTCCCATCATGTGGAAAGAGATTCTGGTTTTTGTGGGTTTTTTGTTTTTGTTTGTTTGTTTTTAGCGATGAGTGGTCTCTCCTCATTTGTTTTATGGTGGCTGTTTGTGTATGCTTTGCCATACCCCCTTCTGCTATGTTTAGTTTATGAATGTCTTTGAGTTACACACTGACTTTACTAGACTCTACTTAGTGACTTTATCTTGAGAATTCGGACTTTTTTTTCCCCCACTCAGTAAATGTGACTATTTAAAAAATAAAATCAATGTTGTTTCACCATGTCTTGGAATGCAGACATGGGTTCAAAGGGAGCAGTCTACATGGGCAGATGGGTTAGGTTTTTAAAGCTTTTTGGTGGTTTTCTCTTTCCAACGGAGCATTACCTTGATTGCTTCTGTGGCATAATAAGGCCCTCTGTAATGTGGCCTCACCTATCCCGTGGTCTCATTTCTCTTCACCCTATTCCCAGACCCTATGCTCCAACCCCGTTAAACTGGAACTGGGCATGTGGTAGTGATGAGGCTCACCCTTTATTCTTTTTTAAAGATTTTTTTTTTTAAATGGGTATTTTATTTTTTTTTTAAGATTTTATTCATTTATTTGACAGACAGAGATTACAAGTAGGAAGAGAGGCAGGCAGAGAGAGAGGAGAAAGCAGGCTCCCTGCTGAGCAGAGAGCCTGATGTGGGGCTCGATCCCAGGACCCTGGGATCATGACCTGAGCCGAAGGCAGAGGCTTTAACCCACTGAGCCACCCAGGCGCCTCATCTTTTTTAAAGATTTTATGTCTTTGAGTGGGAGAGAGCACTGGGAGAGAGCACGTGTGCGTGTGTGCACTCAAGCAGGGGGAGGGGGAGAAGAAGGGAGAAGCAGACTCCCCAGGGAGCAGGGAGCTGGACATGGGGCTTGACACTGGGCTCAACACGGGGCTGGATCCCAGGATCCTGGGAACATGACCTGAGCCAAAGGCAGACAGAAGCTTAACCAACTGAGCCACCTAGGCATCCCAAGGCTCACTCTTTAAATCTGTGCCCTCGTTGCTTCTTTTAAAGGATTAGAATCAGCCGAAGTGCTGGAGCTTCCTTTCAGGGAGCGACATAGTTAAGGCAGTGAGGTTGCCTCTTGCCTTTTTTGGTAGCATTTTAATTGGGAAAGCTTGGTCCAGGTTTACCAGGCCTTGCTTATTTTTCGGGCCCCAGAGTTTCCTCCACCAGTCCTATCTATCTCCTCTTTGTTGTTTTCTAGGCATTTTCTTTCAGAAATAAACAGCTCTTCCACTGACCCTTTTTTTCTCTGTTGATAGGATCCCAGGATGAGAGAACAGCTGCGTCCTTTGGTGGTCGACCGTACCCTGCCCTAGAGAGAAGTCCAGGATAATAGCTTTTTGGGCTATATTTCTCCACCCTGGAATTCATTCAGTTCGTTCCAGAAATATTGACCCTCAGCTTCTGTGACACATCCTCAATGAATGTCTGATGGACAGACACTTTCCGTTGACCTTGCAGCAGTTTTCTTTCCCGTGGAGTTTGGAGGACAAGGTGAATGGTGCCAAAGGTTGCCTGCTTCGGTGCATAGGAGTGTTCCACTTGGTTCTCAGAACATGGGTCCTCGTTTAAAGGTAAGACCATGGATTAGTTCAGATTCACTTGTTATTAGGATACAGAACATGGACTCGATGACCAGTTCCTAAGCCTTTCCAACAAAGGATAGCTGTTGAAGTTGCAGTTGGAATGGATCCCCCTTCTTTCCACCTCTAGGGCCCCTCTGAGGATGAAGAAATCAATTCTCTGTTTCTAGGAAATGACTTTTTCACAACTGATCTTAATGTCTGGGTTATAATTTATTTAATTTACAAGTTAATTTAAATTATGAATTAATTACGAATCTTTAGACTCCTTAAAAAAGCAGAGAGTTTTAGAATATGTATGTTGGTCAACTTCCTAACATTCCCTTGAGACAGGAACTTTCAAGTATTCTCCCTACCCCGCCTTTTGTAGGTAATGTGAGCCAAAGCACTGTAGTATTAAGCAACTTGCCCGAAATCTTTTAGTAAGCAAGTGATATTTCTGCATTAGATAATTGGTACTGCATTCCATTTTCCTTTGTCATGCTTTATTTTTATTTCAAAAGATTTCAAAAAGGGCCATAAGCATTTATCTTTCTAATTTTAACCTCCTGGTGGGACTCCTCGCAGTAAGATTAAGTAATGTTTTTCATACTTTTACCTGTTTTTTTCAACTTTCCTCTTCCCAAATACCTCACTATCGCTATGACTCCATTCTTTGTCATGATTTATTGTTGTATGAGAGTTAGAATGTTGGGTTTCAGAGTTAGGCACAGGCTTGAGTCTCAGCTCTGTCACTTAGCCAGCCAGGAAGTGTTCAGCAAGTTAACTTTCCAAGCCTAGCTTTTGTGTGTGTGTTTTCTAATCTGTAAAATGAGAATAGTGGTGTTTATTTTACCAAGTTGTTAGGGAGACAATTACTTAGGTTAACACATATAAGCACTTAGCACTTCACCTATGGTAAGTGGCTCAATAAGGATAGGGAGTGAGTATTACTTTACTACTACTGTCATTCTGCTAGCTTAGCAAATCACAGTTTGCTCAGTTGTATTAGAGCAAGTCACTAGGGGCACCTGGGTGGCTCAGTGGGTTAAGCCTCTGCCTTCAGTTGAGGTCAGGGTCTCGGGGTCCTGGGATCGAGCTGCACATGCCTCTCTGCTTAGCGGGGAGCCTGCTTGCCCCCCTCTCTCTGCCTGCCTCTCTGCCTACTTGTGATCTCTCTCTCTATATCAAATAAATAAATAAAATCTTAAAAAAAAAAAGAGCAAGTCACTAAAGAGATGAACTTGAAAACAAAATACTCGTATAGTTAAATGGTGTGAATTAGTATGGCAGAGGCTTAACATACTGCTTCTTTGTGCTTGAATGAGACTCGGGAAGAGTTCTAGAATAATTTTATGAAGAAGAAGTGTGAACAGCAGAAAGTGGAGGGTGCTATAGGAACTGTTATAGAAAAATAAATGCTCGAGATAAGGAAGAGAGAACCGTATAAACAGATACCACGCCATGCATGAGAACCGGTGACTGTGGTTGTAGGCATGTGGTACAGACTTACAGAACTGCAGTAAACTGGTAACTTGTTGTCTGAAGAGTTCATAACCCCTGGCTCAGGTGAATGTATTGCCACTTAGAGAAGTGTTTAAAAACTGTATCAGAAAAGAGGTCCCATCTAGAAAATTCCTGATCCTTAGGCATTCTGGATGAGGGAAGGAACAGACATTGGACTCTTGTCTGTTCAGATTCATGTTTATTACAATGACTATATGCTGTTATGTTGGGTGCTGTGGGGAATTTGAAGACTAGTCTTTCCCTAATGTTATTTACCACTCTGAAATGGAAAATAAAACAAACATGGGACTAATGAAAGAGAATAAGTCTTATAAGATAAATAATAAGGTTATATGGGAATTCAGAGGGGGATGGAATTTCTAAATTGAGGCCCAGGGAAGATTTCAGGGAGAGGAGACAGGATTTTCCCTAGACTTTCCAGATAGGAGATTTCCCATGGATGGAGATGTGAGAGGGGAGTGGATAGTCTAGGCAGAGAAAGTGACTTTTTACAAAGCATGGAGATGGGACATTTCAGAACTTAGATGTGAAGGTGGAAAGGACTTGAGTTGGGTAGATCATAGGATGAAAACAAGGTACTATGGGAGACAGGGTCAAGAAGACCACTGTGGGTGGGGATGGGAGCAGAGACAACAGAGAGAGCAATGCCGAGGTCAGGAAGAGGATGGAAAATGCTAACAGAATGGAAGTGAAATCTGGAATAAAAGTGATCTGAATGAAAAAGATCAGAAGGTTTGTGACAACATTCAAGAGGAACAAGACAGGAGGAAAACGAAGAAGGAAGACAAGTTCAAAATGTGACCAGTGTAGAGATGGTTAGATACAACATGTTAGGGAGGTTTTTGAGAGCTACTGTAGAGAACTGGGATACTTTGTAAAGGTCTGATCAGGGGTTAGTAATTGACAGAGCTAATTCCCTGGCCACAAGGATGTTTCCAGGAGAAGAGATGAGAGTTTTGGGGGGAAAAGTAGCAATAGGTATGTTTTGTTTTTTTTAAAGATTTTATTTATTTATTTGACAGAGACAGAGATCACAAGTAGGCAGAGAGGCAGGCAGAGAGAGAGGAGGAAGCAGGCTCCCTGCTGATCAGAGAGCCTGATGCGGGGCTCCATCCCAGGACCCTGGGATCATGACCTGAGCCGAAGGCAGAGGCTTTAACCCACTGAGCCACCCAGGCGCCCGGTATGCTGAGTTTTAAATAATAAAGGAAATTGGAGTAGAAATGTAGACTTGACCTACTGGAAAAAGTCTAGGTGTTCTAGATCAGTGGTGACAGTTTGGCTGAGAAGTAAGTGAATGGGGAGAAAATGGACAAAGACTCAGCAAGGTCGAGCTCGTTACTCCAGCTTCACGAGGACTGAGATTGTGGCTGGTTCCCCCGGCACCTGGCACATTAGGTAGGTACCCAGTATTTGTCAGACAAATTATTTTAGGATGAATTTGAACTCTCCATCATAAAAATTTTCGGTCATAAAATTAGAATAGTATGAAGAACTCCCATGTAGGCAGAAACTTAAAATGCAGTAAGGGAAGCCATGCCTTTTGTAATTCTGATGCATTTCCCATTGAAGAAAGTGTGGGCCAGTAGAGAGGTTCCCAGAGTCTCCTACTGGCTCCGACACAAAGGGGTAGTGGTGCTGCTACCACTACTGGTAATAAGTGTCATAATAACTCACACTAACAGTTCATTGAGTGCCAGGCACTATTCTAGGCTGTTGACATGTGTTAACTCATTTCATCCTCATAGACACCCCTGCGCGGTACATGCACGTGGGCCCCATTTGACAGACAAGGACACTGGCTGTCCCCAGAGAGATGAAATAATCTATCCATGGTCACACTGAGCAGCAGAGAATGGGTTTGAACCCAGGGAGTCCATGCCCTCATGCTCTCTATTGTCCTCTTTGCTATAACTGTTTGATTTTAGAGTCCTGATGGTTGTGGGGCGTTAGATTAAAGGAGACAGTGCCACAGAAATGACTAAACCTCAACTCTCTTTATAGCAAGGAGAATTCTGAAGCTGGAGAGGTCACGTACTTGCAGCCTCGGAACTGGTCTGCAGGCCTTTGACTTAGAGCTTGTCCACTGCCTCTCCCAGAAGAGGTTGTAATTGTCAGAGATAGTGCATAGGAATTTTCCTGGCCCTCATGAAATGTGCCATAAATCTGGCACCGCCTCCTGTTCTTCCAGGGAGTAAGAGATTTGTGACCCCAAGACCTGTAACATCAGCCACATGCACCTTATTTTCTGCCGAGGGTTAGAACTTTGCTAAGGGCCAGATTGTCATGTCTGGGATGGGATTGGATGACGTCCAACTGAGGGAGTACTTCAGGCAGTTAAACTGCCAGCGTGGGTTCTATCAGGTCATCTAGGAAGTCATCTGCATCCTGGAAAGTGCACACAGATGCTTTTTTGAGAGATGAGAGCGGCTTTCAGCATAAGGTCCCAGCAGAAGAGATACTTGTTTGGGAAGGAGGCTCAGTATTTGTGATCCCAAATTTGGGGTCTTTATATTGTTTCTTTATAATAGACCTTCTGGGAGCGGCCTATATTGACTGTGCTAATGGTCCCTCTGTGGATTTCTTTTCTAGGAGGACTTTAGACAACAGTCCAAATAGGGATTTCTATGAAACGTGACATGGCCGTTCCTCAAATTAGCCGACTGTCTGGATTCCGTTGGGTATATTGTTGCTATCAGAAGAACTAAAGGCCATTTTCTGTCTCCCTCTTAAATTTTTCTAGTACAGTTAGATATAAAAGTATATCCTATTTAAGAAAACAAAACAAAACCCTAAAACTTGTTTTGGTCCCTCCCAGATCTGAGCCTAGAAAATTTCAGCTGTCTTGTCTCTTAAGTAATATTCTAGTGCTGATAAAAGGTGCTGGGTTGAGCTAATGTTGATAACCTTTATATACATTGATTTGAAAAACATGAATTCACTGCATTGTAGAATGGAGGGCTTTTATAGCCTACACTAAGGTCAGAACTCAGTGATAAGATACCATTGTCAATGTACATTGCATTTTTCCTTGGTAATACTTTGGTGGTTCAAACAAGTAATAATGATTGAAGTCTTACTCTGGACACAAGGTTAATAACAGTGAAAGTTTCCCCTCAAACTCTGGCCCCTGTTTGAGTTGTTCTGACCTTGCCAGGTATCGCTTAGGAAAAATACGGTCTCATCCTTTTGTTTCTGTCCTTGGCCTTTCTGCTGCTTCCACAGGACCTGTTGTCTGAGTGGTAACAGCAAAAACGCCTTCTCTTACATTCCCATTGCTTATTATTGGGATGACCTGTGGTTCACTTTAATTATATAATGCCAACATGATGATAATAATACCTGCTTTTAAAAAATCTACATTTGATATAACTATTTCCACTCAGATGAATTACTTCCAGAAGGCAAATAGAAGGGGAAAGTGATTCCATTACCCTCTTTGCTTGTGTTAATTAGCACTACTTTGCATGGGAAGGGAAACTGTCTTGGGGCCCTGGATCTAAGAAGATGAAAGTCATGTTATTGCATTTTGTAATTAGCACTAAAGCAAGTGGCTGTTTGTGGTATTCCTAGGGTGGTCATAGATTGGAAGTCTTTAGAAGGAGGGATGCAGTCACGGTTTTGCTGAAATTTGTCACAGGGCACCTGTCAGGCTAGAGAGAGAGAGGACTGGGATAATAAGGCTCGAGCGAGTCAACTCAAGCCATATGTTCTTTGTCTCTCGCTGAGATGGCTGTAAGGAGGAGTTGGAGAAAAAAAACTGAACAGGTTTTCTTTTGCAGCTGCAGCTGTGATCCTCGGCTGTCTGTCGGCATTGAAGGGACCTGATGTTTTACGTTATTGGTATGTTATGGAAAGAGCTCTCTCTTATCTTTTTGTTAGGGTTGCTACATCCGTTTTGCCTCCCTGTCTATCCGCTTTCCTCTTGAAAATAGAAATATTTCTACTCATGCCAGAATGTACCTCGATAGAGCTGGCAGTGGAATTCATTCATTGGAGAAATATTTATTGAGTAATTCTGGCCCGTGCCAGACACTGTTTCCGGTCAAGTCAAAGTTGAATAAGGCAAAAATCTGTCTTCAAGAAGTTCATAACATGAATGGGGAGATGGTCAAGGGGGAGAAGAGCTATAATAAGTGAATGTACAGGAGTTTGAAGGAGCCCAGGAGAGGGAACCCCTAATGCAGATGAGGATTGGGGAGGGGTTTTGCCAAGTGGACTAGAGAGGGGAAGACTCTGAAATGGAGGGAATAGAATTCACACCCTTTCTAGGACTCTTGTGAGGGCCTAGCCCATGCAAGAAGGTGGGGGGTGGGCATTGTATGTGGCCCATGGTATAGAGCCAGGGTTGGCAGACTTCTTCCATAAAGGGCCAAGGAGTAAGTATTTCGGCTTCCCAGGCCATACAGGCTCTGTCTCAACTACTGAATTGTGTCAGTTTAGGGCAAAAGCAGCCCTAGACAAAATGTAAGTCAGTAGATGGACTAGTGTTCTAATAGAATTTTATTTACAAAAATAGGCAGTGGATGGGATTTGGCCCATAATTTCCAACCCCTGGTATAGAAGTTCCTCTCTTTGGGGCGCCAGGGTGGCTCAGTCACTTAAGCATCTAACTCTTGGTTTCAGCTCAGGTCATGATCTCAGGGTCGGAGGATCAAGCCCTGGGTCGGACTCTGGGCTCAGTACAGGGTCTGCTTGAGATTCTCTCTCCCTTTCCCTCACCCCTCCCACTGCTTGCGCACACTCTCTAAATAGATAGGTAGATAGATGATAGATAGATATCTCAGAAGTTCTTCTCTTCACACTCAGAGGTAGTGACCCAGTACAGTGTTTCTTTGGAAGTCTTGTTCTCTCATCCTGACTTCTTTTAATTTTTGAAAGATGACTGGCCTCTTCTACAATGAGAAGCTATAATGTGTAACTGGCAGGTGGTATGTGTGTTCTCTCTTTCACACAGGTGGAATCACAGTGTCTGTGGTTGCATTCTTCTTCACAATTAAGTTCCTCTTTGAGCTTGCCGCACGCGTAGTCAGCTTCCTCCAGAATGAGGACCGTGAGCGCAGAGGGGACCGGACTATTTATGACTACGTGCGGGGAAATTACCTGGATCCCCGGTCTTGCAAAGTCTCCTGGGATTGGAAGGACCCCTATGAGGTGGGCCACAGCATGGCCTTCCGAGTGCATGTAAGGGAATGTTTCTGTCTCCATACCCATTGGGTTTTCTGAATCACTTGCTTTCCAGAGCCCCATTCAGATTGGTAGTGCTGTTGGTAGTGCTGGCCTGGAATGTTAACATGTTTCCTTGTTTTTCAGCCGTTCCCAGGGACTTAGTAGTTGTTACTATCTGGAAGGGTCATGAATTTCTCAATCATTTTGGTGTAGTAGGTACTTAACTTTGAAGATGTATAAAGTTTAATGTTACTTTTTCAAAAGAAGAAAAATGTCACCAGAAAGAACAGGTGTTACAGATTGGGGGTTGGCAAACTCTGGCCCGAGGGGCCAAATCAGGCCCACTTGTTGTGTCTGTAAATATGGTTTTATTAGAACACAGCCACACCCGCATCTCTTCCTGTATTGCCTGTGGCTGCTTATACTTGAGTAGTTAACCACAGCTGAGTTGTAGCTGTGTGTGACCCAGAGAGCCAAAATATCTACCCTCTGGCCCTTTATAGAAAAGTTTGCCTGCCTGCCCCACCACCCTCCAGCCCTGCCTGGTGCTTTAGTCACTCAGCGCCAGTGGTACCCACTGACTTACCTTCACATCTGGGTGGTCCACAGTGATTAATATAATATAATATAA
>PISX010029686.1:0-19701 GCA_004024625.1 Mellivora capensis
GGGGGAGTTTCCATTAGCTGGCTCCCGGCAAGTGATAGAGCAGAAGAACACAAAATCGGAACTTTTAGAAGTCTGCTCTGCTGAGGAACGTTACTCTGGTGGCTAAGTAGGGGGTGGGGGGAGTGGAATGATTGCTGGGACAGTGTGGTCTCAGGACTCTTGGGGTCATAGGAAAATGAGGGAGCCTGAGTGTGGCAGAGCTCCCAGGTGTCAGAGCAGGGGAGCCAGTCACAAAGAATGAGCCGAGGGGTGGGCTTTCAGCTCAGGGTTGCCATAAACCGGGATCCACAGCACAGCAGGGCCACTGCTCTTGGAGCAGGGGCCCAACAAATGGCAGAACTGGTGAGACTCACCTTTTCCTCCTCGGTGGAATGGCATGAGAATGCACTATAGGAATCTGCAGAGTTTGGAGACTCCAAATGGGCCCAGCACCAAAAATAAAAATGCTCTGTCACAGGCCTGGTGAGCACAGAGTGTCAGCTGGAGACCAGGGAGATGGGAGGGATTGACTACTTTTCTCTGATGGTGCACTGAGCTCTTAGCTCCTACCAGGTGGGCCAGAGATTGGGAGGCTGCCATTTTCATTCCTGTTCTCCAAAGCTGTATAGAAAGCATTCAGGGGAACAAAAGCTTCTAAGAGAGAACCTGAGCAGTTTGCTTAGCCTGGCCCCTGGCAAGGGTGGTGCCATTCTGCTTGTGGCAAAGACATTTGAGAATCACGGCAACAGGCCTTACCCCCAGAAGATCAGCAAAAACATACCCCCAAGACCAAGTTTACTGATCAATGAGAAGTGCACATCTCCATTGCTAGGGGAATAAAGCACATAGAATTCATGGCTTTTTTCCCATAATTCTTTAGTCTTTCAACTTTAATTTTTAAAATTTTCTCTGAGGGTGCACTGAAAAGGGGGGGGGGTCTCTTTTTTTTTTCTTTTTTCTTTTTTTTAATTATTTTTTTCCTTTTTCAGCCAATTTTTTAATTCCTTTTTAAAATCTTTTTTAATTTTCATTTTTACAGTCATCTATCCCTTCATTGTATTTAGCCTTATGTTTTATATGTATATAAGTTCTTCTTTCTTTAAAATTTTGGGATGTGGTTTCTTCTAACAAACAAAAATTTACCCCAAATCTAGTGTATGGCTCTTTTCTATTCATCAACCTGATCATATTCTTTTTTTTTTCCTTTTCTTTTTTCTTTTCCCATCAGTTTTGGGTCTCTTCTGAATTGTTTAGTGTATATTTCCTTGGGATCATAGTTACTCTTTTAACATTTTGTTCCCTTGTTCATCTATTCTTCTCTTGAGAAAATGACAAAATGGAAAAACTCACCTCAAAAAATAGAACAAGAGGTAGTAATGACTGCCAGGGACCTAATCAATACAGACATTACTAAGATGTTGGAACTAGAGTTCAGAATAATGATTCTAAACATAAAAGATGGGCTTGAAAAAAACATAGAAGATATTAGAGAATCCCTTTTTAGAGAAATAAAATCTAACCAAGTCCAAATCAAAAAGGCTATTAATGAGATGCAATTAAAAAATGGAGGCTCTAACTGCTAGGATAAATGAGGCAGAAGAGAGAATTAGTGACATAAAAGGCCAAATGATGGAGAATAAAGAAACTGAGAAAAAGAGATGAATAACTACTGGATCACAAGGAGAGAATTTGAGAAATAAGTGATATCATAAAGTGAAACAATATTAGAAAGAGTGGGATCCCAGAAGAAGAAGAAAAAGAGAAAGGGGCAGAAGGTATATTGGAGCAAATTAATATTGGAGCAAATTATAGTAGAGAACTTCCCTAATTTGGGGAAAGAAACAGGTCTCAAAATCCAGGAGGCTCAAAAAAACCCCTCAAAAATCAGTAAAACTAGGTCAATACCCCAACATCTAATAATAAAACTTACAAATCTCAGAGACAAAGAGAAAATCCTGAAAGCTCTTGGGATAAGAGGTCTGTAACCTACAATTGTAGAAACATTAGATTGGCAGCAAACTTATCCACAGAGATCTGGCAGGCCAGAAAGGACTGTCATGATATATTCAAGGTACTAAATGAAAAAAATATAACTCCAAGAATACTCTATCCAGCTAGGGTGTCATTGAAAATAGAAGGAGAGAGAAAAAGCTTCCAGGACAAACAGAAACTAAAAGAATTTGCAATCACCAAACCAATCCTACAAAAAATATTGAAAGGGGTCCGCTAAGCAAAGAGAGAACCCAAAAGTAACACAGACCAGAAAGGAGCGGAGACAGTATACAGTAACAGTCACCTTGCAGGCAATACAATGGTACTAAATTCATATATTTCAATAGTTACCTTGAATGTAAATGGACTAAATACTTCAATCAAAAGATACAGGGTATCAGATTGGATTAAAAAAAAAAAAGCAAGACCCATCAATATACTTCCTGCAAGAGACTCATTTTAAACCCAAAGACATCTCCAGATTTAAAGTGAGGGGATGGAAAACAATTTATCATACTAATGGACATCAAAAGAAAGCTGGGGTGCCAATCCTTATATCAGACAAATTAGATTTTAAGCCAAAGACTGTAATAAGATATGAGGAAGGACACTATATCATACTAAAAGGATCTATCCAACAAGAAGATCTAATAATTGTAAATATTTATGCCCCTAACATAAGCCAATTAATAACAAAATCAAAGAAACACATCAACAATAATAGTAGGGGACTTTAACATCCCCCTAGATGAAACTGACAGATGATCTAAGCAAAAGATCAACAACAAAATAAGGGATTAAAATGACACACTGGACCAGATGGACTTTGCAGATTTATTCAGAACATTCCATCCCAAAGCTACAGAATACACATTCTTCTCTACTGCACATGGAACATTCTCCAAAATAGATCATATCCTGGGTTACAAATCAGGTCTCAACCAGTACCAAAAGTTTGGGATCATTCCCTACATATTTTCAGACCACAGTGCTTTGAAACTTGAACTCAATCACGAGAGGAAAGTTAGGAAGAACTCAAATACATGGAGGCTAAAGAGCATCCTACTAAAGAATGAATAGGTCAACAAGGAAATTAAAGAATAATTTTAAAAATTCATGGAAACAAATGAAAATGAAAATACAGCTGTTCAAGATCTGTTTAACACATCTTTAAGATGCAGCAAAGGTGGTCCTAAGAAGGAAGTATATAGCAATACAAGCCTTTCTCAAGAAACAAGAAAGGGCTGAAATACACAACCCAACCCTATACTAAAAGAGCTGGAGAAAGAACAGCAAATAAAGCTTAAGCCCAGCAGAAGAGAAATAATAAAGATAAGAGCAAAAATCAATGAAATAGAAACTGAAAGAACAGTAGAACAGATCAACAAAACTAGGAGCTGGCTCTTTGAAAGAATTAATAAGATTGATAAACTCCTGACCAGACTTATCAGAAAGAAAAGAGAAAGGACCCAAATTGTAAAATCATGAATGAAAGAGGAGAGATCACAACCAATACCAAAACAAACAAACAAACAAACACCCCAAACAATTAGAAGAACATATTATGAGCAACTATATGCCAACAAATTAGGCAATTTAGAAGAAATGGATGCATTCCTAGAAACATATAAATTACCAATACTAAACCAGGAAGAAATAGAAAACTTGACAGACCCATAACCAGCAAGGAAATTGAAGGAGTAATCAAAAATCTCCCAACAAACAAGAGCCCAGGGCCAGATGGATTCCCAGAGGAATTCGACCAAACATTTAAAGAAGAATTAATACCGATCCTTCTGAAGCTATTCCAAAAAATAGAAATGGAAGGAAAACTTCCATACTCATTTTATGAGGCCAGCATTACCATTAAAAGGATTATTCGCCAAGACCAAGTGGGAGTTATTTCTGGGCTGTGAGGTTGGTTCAACATCTGTAAATCAATCAATGTGATACACTACATGAATAAAAAAAGAACAAGAACCATATGATCCTCTCGGCAGATGCAGAAAAAGCATTTGACAAAATAAGCATCCTTTATTTTATTTTATTTTATTTTATTTTATTTTATTTTATTTATTTGAGAGAGAGGCAGTGAGAGAGCATGAGCGAGGAGAAGGTCAGAGGGAGAAGCAGACTCCCCGTGGAGGTGGGAGCCCGATGCGGAACTCGATCCCGGGTCTCCGGGATCATGATCTGAGCCAAAGGCAGTCGTCCAACCAACTGAGCCACCCAGGCGTCCCATAAGCATCCTTTCTTGATTAAAACTCTTCACAGTGTAGGAATTGAGGGTACATATCTCAATATCATAAAAGCCATCTAGGAAAACCCACAGGGAATATCACTCTCAATGGGGAAAAATTGAGAGCTTTTCCCCTATGGTCAAGAACACAACAGGGATGTCCACTATCACCACTGCTGTTCAACATAGGACTAGAAGTCCTAGCCTCAGCAATCAGACAACAAAAATAAATAAGAGGCTTCCAAATCAGCAAAGAAGAAGTCAAACTCTCACTCTTTGTAGGTGATATGATACTTTATGTGGAAAACCCAAAAGACTCCACTCCAAAACTGCTAGAACTCACACAGGAATTCAGTAAAGTGTCAGGATATAAAATCAATGCATAGAAGTCAGTTGCATTTCTATACACCAACAATGAGACAGAAGAAAGAGAAATTAAGGAATCCAACCCATTTAAAATTGTACCAAAAGCCATAAGATACCTAGGAATAAATCTAACCAAAGAGGTAAAGGATCTGTACTAAGAAAACTATAGCATACTCATGAAAGAAATTGAGGCAGACACAAAGAAATGGAAAAATGTTCCATGCTCATGGATTGAAAAAACAAATATTGTGAAAATGTCTGTGCTACCTAGAGCAATCTACACATTCAATGTAATCTCTATCAAAATACCATCAACTTTATTTTCACAGAAATGGAATAATCCTAAAATTTGTATTGAACCAGAAATGATCCCGAGTAGCCAGAGGAATATTGAAAAAGAAAACCAGAGCTGGTGGTATCACAATTCCAGACTTACTCCATTACAAAGCTGTCATCATCAAGACAGTATGGTACTGGCCAAAAACAGACACACACACACCAATGGAACAGAATAGAGAACCCAGAAATGGACCCTCAACTCTATGGTCAACTAACCTTTGACAAAGAAAGAAAGAATATCCAATAGGAAAAAGACTTTCTCTTCAACAAATGGTGTTGGGAAAATCGGACAGCCATATTCAGAAGAATGAAACTGGACCATTTTCTTACACCATACACAAAAATAAACTCAAAATGGATGAAAGACCTCAATGTGAGACTGGAATCCATCAAAATCCTTGAGGAGAACACTGGCACCAAACTCTTCAACCTTGGCCACAGCACTTTCTTCTAGACATATTGTCAAAGGCAAGGGAAGCAAAGACAAGAATGAACTATTGGGACTTCAAGATCAAAAGCCTTTGCACAGCAAAGGAAATAGTCAACAAAACCAAAAGATAACCAACAGAATGGGAGAAGATATTTGCAAATGACATATCAGATAAAGGGCTAGTATCCAAAATCTATAAAGAACTTAGCAAACTCAACACTCGACCAAATAATCCAATCAAGAAATGGACAGAAGGCATGAACAGACATTTCTGCAAAGAAGACATCCAGATGGCCAACATACATATGAAAAAGTGCTCAACATCACTTGGTATAAGGGAAATAAAAATCAAAACCACAGTAAGATACCACCTCACACCAGTCAGAATGGCTAAAATTAACGTCAGGAAATAACAGATGTTGGTGAAGATGCAGAGAAAGGGGAAACTTCCTGCACTCTTGGTGGGAATGCAAGCTGGTACAGCCACTCTGGAAAGCAGTATGGAGGTTCCTCAAAAAGTTGAAAATAGAACTACCCTATGACCCAGCAATTCCACTACTGTGTATTTACCCCAAAGATGCAAATGAAGTAATATAAAGAGGCACCTACACCTCAATGTTTATAGCAGTGATGACCACAATAGCTCCACTATGGGAAGAGCTCAGAAGTCCACTGACAGATGAATGGATAAAGAAGATGTGGGGTGTGTGTGTGTGTGTGTGTGTATGTGTGTGTGTGTGTGTGTGTGTATATATATATATATATGATGGAATATATATACAGTGGAATATTATGCAGCCATCAAAAACGAAACCTTGCCATTTGCAATGACATGGATGGAATTAGAGGGTATTATGCTAAGTGAAATAAGTCAAACAGAAAAAGACAGTTATCATATGATCACACTGATATGTGGAATTTGAGAAACAAGGCAGAGGATCATAGGGGAAGAGAGGAAAAAATGGAATAAGATTAAACCAGAGAGGGAGACAAACCATAGGGGTCTTAATCTCCAGAAATGGACAGAGGGTTGCTGGAGTAGAGGGGGCTGGGAGGGATGGGGTGGCTGGGTGATGGACATTGGGGAGAGTATGTGTTGTGGTGAGTGCTGTGTATTGTGTAAGACTGGTGAATCACAGACCTGTACCCCTGAAACAAATAATACATTATATGTTAATTTAAAAAAACAGGTAGGATAGGAATTATTAAAGGCTAGGAAGCTCTGGATCCATTGCAACAGTAATAAAGCAGTATTTCTGTACATTTAATTAAAAGAAGCAGCAGAAAACAGGGTCAGTAGAATAAGGCTAAGTTTCAATCTTTGGATAGCTGGCTCCAGACAGGGTAAAGTCTATCCCGAAATTGTTTATAGCATACTGTTATATCTTGGTTTGAGATAGAGTCCAAGGAAGATTTGGCCTGGGGATCTCAGGAATTTTGTATCGCAGGCTCATGGATGCACTTGGCAGGGACCCCCCCAAAGACCTGAAATTTCCATGGCCACTATCATGATATCACTATTGTAAGACCCAAGGTTAGGTCAGGTGCCATGTTTGAAATAAAAAATGGACAGTATACTGCTCTGAGCTAATAATGTTGACTTGTATGAACCATGCTGTGCTCTGACCCAGATAAATGTGATCAGCTTAGTAGAACAGGAAGAGGTCATTTTCCATACTGGTTGAATTCCAACAGAATTTCCTAAAGGGCAAGAAGGAATCATGCTATGTTTCCCTGTAAACAAAGTAGAGTGGGAAAGAATGATAAAGTACTCAGGAGTGAGTTTTGGCACACAAAGAAATTTTAAAAACATGTAGATGGAGATATAGGCATTCTTAGAGATGAAATAGAGTCTTGGTGACTTGAATTAACATGCTTCATAGTTCTAAAATGTAGTCCAAGGCCTAATTAGTTAGTCTATGCAAGCCCTCCAGAAAAAAAGTCATTCTTAATGTACCTCCATTTTATATTTGGAGAACGAGAGACATGAAATGGTTAAGTAACATCCTCAGGTCACCCTATGATTTAGAGGCAGAGTCAAGACAAGAGCCCAGATGCAAAAACACCCACCAGCTACCACAGAACCGGCCAGATACTAATGAGGCCAGTTGCTGAGGGGGCAGGAACTCTAAGATAAATGGACTCTAAAGTCTAGACTCAGAGAATTTTTAGCTCCCTCGACAGATGAAAGAACTTGAAATTAACTCATCAAACTCTCCCAATGCTTGGCTCAGGAAATTGGAGCTTCTGAGTTCAAGTGAGAAGTTATTGAGGAAGAATTCTAAGATGGCACAAGGAAGACTAATTGACAAATGGCAAGGTCTTGCAGAAAGGGCATGAGCTCTGGGAAGCAGAGAGTCCTGGCTTGGAATCCAACTCTACCACTCACCACCCTTACAGCTGTGACCTGAAGCAATTTATCAGCCTCTCCAAGACTCAGTCTCCTCTTCTATAAAACAAAAATTGTAATAACCATCTTGCAGAATTGATGTTGAAATTGAAGGTGTTTTATAAGCCCCAAATATGAACACTAGTCCATAATAGGCACTCAAGACAAACCAACAAACAAAATGCCAGCTACAACAATGATTCTATTAAGAACAGCAGATCATTATACATTTAGAAGATGTGTGAAGGTTTCCACCAACCTGATGAAAGGAAACCTAAAGCCTAAAATAAGATACATGGACAGGGAGGCACTCAGTCTGAAGATCACAAGGATAATTTTTTCCATCTGAGAAAAATGCTATGCAGCAACTCATGGGCAGATGTCACCCTGGAGTGGTGCCCTTGACACAGAGCAGGCTGGCTTTCATTATCTGTTCTCTCTCTTACTCTTCCAATTATGGTTTTAATATTTGATGTTCATCAGATACACCACATACTGCATGGTGGTATATCCATATGCCATATAGATTGTGTTTCTTTTTTAACTGAAGTATAGTTGACAGAATGTCACCTTTCAGATTGCATTTTTAATACAGAGTCCCAAGACTGAGGGAAGATATAATATACACTTAAATTTGCCCAAAGACGTAAAGAGTTTAATTACTTAATGTTGTATCCAATGGCAAGATTTGTGGCAGAATTGGCTACAAAAATGGCCTTTGGGGATTCTCACCTTCCAACCAAAAATTACATTAAACCAACATAGTGAGGTGCATTTAGAATTTTATTTGGCAACATAATGGTTGATATTATCTATATCTCTGTATTAAAGGGAAGCCATTTCCTTTCACATGGAACTGATTTCAAGAGGAGTTATATTTTTGAGAGAGAGATACTCAAGAGATCTGTACCTGGAAGCCTTTGAGACTACAGATATTAAATAGTATCAGTGGTGAAAGAACCTCAGTGGTCTGCTGAACGCCTTGAAATATGTACCAATTACACACACAACTGCCCTCCAGGTGCCATCTAAAGATCTATGGTTGTACAGTGACCATTTAGAGTAATTTAAGAATTACCTCCAAAGAGCAATCACATTAAGAACACAAAACAAAGCAAAACAAAACAAGATAGTGAAAACAATGTGATTCCCATTAAAAAGTTAAAAATCCTTGTAACTTTCTCATTTCTTTAGGTTGATATAAGGCAGAAGACTTCGGGTTAAGAAAAGCCAGGAATATAAAATCCAGGGTAGGTTTTTGTTTTGTTTTGTTTTGTTTTTAAGATTTTATTTATTTATTTGACAGAGAGATCACAAGTAGGTAGATAGGCAGGCAGAGAGAGAGGGGGAAGCAGGCTCCCCGCTGAGCAGAGAGCCCGATGCGGGGCTCCATCCCAGAACCCTGAGACCATGACCTGAGCCGAAGGCAGAGGCTTTAACCCACTGAGCCACCCAGGCGCCCCACCAGGGTAGGTTTTTAAATTAAATTTACCAATTTAGAGTTTCCTTTAACATGATCAAAGCCAAACTTTTACAAGGACATTTTCCCAATGATAAATGATTGATAAAATCAATGATAAATGATTTCCCAAATGATAAATGCTTGACAAGAGAAAAGTGAGCAGAAGGGATAGGATGCTTCTGGTTCAAGGAAGCTTAAAGGGAGTCTGAGTTCATCATGCTCTTGTCTATAACCCAGGAAGAGCAGAAGTCTAAGACAGTGGGTTGCAAGACATGATATGATAAAATCAAGCAAATTCACCTTCTAAGACATTTTCATGTCTACTCAACAGTTTTAAATTTAATTAAAATTAAATTGAGTTTCATATTTTTAAATTGTGATCAACAAACGAGTCTTAGTTTCCCAGATTTCCTGCTCAAAACCTGAATGCCCTACAGGGATACTGTGAAGTCAGGGAAGTTTGTAAGGGCTCTCCTTTGTCTGTCTTCCTCTGAATGTCGGAATTTCACTAAGTTCTGTCTTTTCATCTTCCACCCTCTTCCTATCTTACTTTACAGACTCTCCCTGGGTGATCTTATCCACACTTTTCCCTACATGCTGATGACTTCAACTCTCTACCTACCTCTAGCTCAGCTCTCTCACTTGAGCTTCAGACTCCTACCTCTAAATGCCTTCTGGACATCTCTGCTTGGATAGCCCATTCTCAAATTCATCATGCACATCATGAAGCTTTTCTTCTCCAGCAAACCCACCCCTCTTCTACTTTTCTTATTTTCCTTACTGATGCCAAGATCCATCTAAGCACTTAGGCCAGAATCCCAAACACAGTGCTATAAGAGCACAGAGGAGACTTAAAGTATACTAGCAATTTACTGAAGGGTAGGAAAGCAGGGAGGCATTCCAAGTGACATAATGTAATTATAGAGACACCAAAATGAGAGAGAGAATGGCATGTTATGTTATTAGTCAGGATAGGATAGGCTCTGCTGAGATGACAAATAAACCCCATAATCTCAATGATGCTTTCTCATTAAAAAAAAAAAATCTGATGCCAATTGGTCAGTTTTCTTGCAACATAAACTCAGGGCTAGTCTGTTCTGTCTTGCAACCCACTGTCTTAGACTTCTGCACTTCCTGGGTTATAGACAAGAGCATGATGAACTCAGACTCCCTTTAAGCTTCCTTGAACCAGAAGCATCCTATCCCTTCTGCTCACTTTTCTCTTGTCAAGCATTTGATCATTGTCCCAACCCAACTGCAAAAGAAGCTGAGAAATGTCTTCTCATCTGCCCAGAAAGATGAAATGAGTCAGCAAACACACCATCTCCACCACAACATGTTTAGGAAACTATAAGAAGAGTGCCATTATCTGGAAATCAACGGGGATGATGAGTGAGGTATGTGTTGTGGGGAAAAGGTGGGTAGACAGTGCCTGGAGAGCCAGGAAAGTAGGTAAGGCCAAAGCCAGCAAAACTACCTAAAAGGCCTGAATGGGGTCAAGAGCCTGAGTGCCATGCTAAGGATAATGGTATTTCAAAGACAAGAATAGTGCAAACACTATTTGTGTTTGTACACAATGTAGTCAACAGAGATGTAGTCAACAGAGAATCCTCAAGCGCAAACTTCCTGACCTGAGGTACCCAAAGTAAAGGGCCAGCTCCTGCTCCCAGGGCCAGCCTAAGGTTCCTATTGCTTTAAGAATCAGTGGAGTCCAGACTGGACTGGTCTGGGATTCAGTCTAAAAACAAACAAATGAAAAAGCTCCTGTGGTACTATGACACTATCTCTGGACTGGTACTATCACTATCTCTGGACACTGCATGATTCTTCCATAAGGGCTTGGTCCCCACACTTCCCTGTTGCTACTCCCTTCTCAGCTGCATCGCAGCTCCCAACGCAGGTTCACCTCCCTTTTCTTTCTGGGTTCAGTGACTTTCTTTTTAACTTCCGTGGATGTGGTTGCTTGCCCCCTTTGCTTCTGAGAAGGCTCCACCTTGAGCAGTATTTTCCCCAGCTGATTTCCACTCTGGTTTTGTTTTTTTTTTTTAAGATTTTATTTATTTATTTGACAGACAGAGATCACAAGTAGGCAGAGAAACTGGCAGAGAGAGAGGAAGGGAAGCAGGCTCCCTGCCGAGCAGAGAGCCCGATGTGGGGCTCGATCCCAGGACCCTGAGATCATGACCTGAGCCGAAGGCAGAGGCTTAACCCACTGACCCACCGAGGTGCCCCTCCACTCTGTTTTAAACTCAGCTGTCATCTGCCAGTCTTGTCTAGTCAAAAGACAAAATAAAAACAGTAACATTTACTGAGTCTTTAATATATGCCTCGCACTTTTCAAGCATTTTATATACATATGATACACACAGACATACACATATATAAAAATACATGTTATATATGATTAATATACTATATAATGTTATAATATCATATTATATATATACATATGTCAATATACAGGGTGTATGTAGATCATTTCATTCTCAAACCAAGGCCATGAGACAGATGGTATCACCTCCATTATGCAGATGAAGAAACTGAGGCAAAAGAAGTTAGTTAACTTTCTACACTCATGCAGATTTTAATTGATCAAACTGGAATTTTAATTCAGGATGCCTGGCTTTTCACCACTCTACTATGCTACTAACTAAAGGATGATGGAGAGGAGGGGAGATAGAAACAAGATGGCTTGATGATGCTAAGAATGAATGAATGAATGAATGAATGTGAGGAGCAGTTGTGACTAGCCTGAGAAGGCAGAAGAAAGAGTCTCCATTGGAGAGAATTGCAAAGGAGGAGGTGCCACCAGAGGATAGAAAGCCTACAATTATTCACACAAGGGGTGTTTGTCTTCCTTAAAAGGGACAAGAGGCAGGGAGATTTGAGCCCCTCGAATTATAGTTCCTGGGCCCTGCCTCAGAAAAGTCCATTCGTCTTGGCAGAGCCCCTCCCACACACTCACAATGTGCGGTCTCGAGGCAGGACATCTCGTCAGCCCAGCACACAAAATGCGAACTGTTTCCCTGCAGGCAGCTGGCGCGCCCTTTCAGCTGGTCCCAGCTGCCTGGAGCAGCGCACGCAAAGGGGCCTCGCCCCCAGATGAATATTCAAGACTGCCTTGTGCTCCGAGCCTGAGGTTTCAAAGCCTCTAAAAGGATTAGAAAGACCACAGGGGCTCCCTGATAGGGAGTTGGATAGAAGGGGGGAGGTAGGCTTTGTCAGGATTTGCTTTTGAGGACTACAAAGAGGCGGGAACACTTGGAAACTGAAGCCCTCCGTTGCTAATCCCGGCGAGGTCAGGTTTATAAAGGGAGCTTGGTGCTCCTAGTAGTTTATCAAATCTTTCAATGTCCCTCCACACCAACAAGAGCAACTACTGCTGTTTCATAGACAAGCTCTCTTTTTAGCCCTAGGAACCATGAAAACCAAGAGTAGGCTTTAGCTTTATGGAGTGCTGTTTCACAACTCTTACCCAGGTAAATCTCTGTGTTAACAACACACGTCTCTCACAAAGGGTCCTGGTGCAGTTATGTTAATTTGTGCAGTTTTATGATCTAATCTATGACTTTTGTATGGGTGTCAGTCTATGTCAGAGGCTAGAAACTTTTAATTAAGCTTTTATAATATATTTACTCTTAGATCGAGTTGGGACATAATTAGGGAGTTAACCATACCTATTAATACTTATATTTGGCTCTATTATTTTTATTAATGGAGAAATACCCTAGCACAAATCATCTGAAAGAGTCGATGGTTCCCAAATGCATTTCATTGACTTATAATACAAGGTAGGCTTTTGGGGAAGTACACTCAGTCTTCTGTTGTTGTTAAGTCCCTTAGGAATTCACTTTAGAGTTCACTTAGGAGAAATCACAGGGAACTTCATTAAGTGTATCTTTTCCATTAATCCTTCCATTAAGAGAGAGAACTCTGCTTCTTACCTACAGATTGGAAGTGGAAGAAATAACATTACTGAGAGGAAACCAAAGAATAAGACAAAGGAATGTAGTGTGAAAGCACTTAGCTACTTTAAATGAGGACAGACTTCCATTCCAGAGAACTGAACACACATGTAGATGTAAGGGTACAACCATTGTGAGCAGCCATGAGAACTTTCGGAAAGTAGGATGGGGACCAACCTAAGGACACAAACAAATGTCCCAGTAATTGTAGATTCTGGAAATTACAGACTGATAAATTTACCATTAATCCCCAACAAAGTTCTATATTGGATAGCTAAGCAGGCAGCTAGTGAGCACTTAAAAAAGATGACCTCTAGGAACCAATGAGATTTTACCAGGAATTGGTTAAGCCAAAGTCTATTTCCTTTTTATGTTTTTTTTTTTTTTGCCTTCCTTTGAACTTTTTTTAAATTAAATTTTATTTTTTTTCAGTGTTCCAAGATTCATTGTTTATGCACCACACCCAGTGCTCCATGTAATATGTGCCCTCCTTAGTACCCACCGCCAGGCTCACGCAACCCTGCACCCCCTTCCACCCCAAAACCCTCAGTTTGTGTATTTGACTAATACATGAGAATGCCAAAAACAAAGAACATCTTGACAAAAGGACATTCTATTTATCTTCCCCCACCTTTTTTTTTTTTTTCAATATTGGAGTCAGGATTCAAAATGAGCAAACTGAGCATTTGGCAGCCAAAAGAAAGTAAACTCTAGAGCCAGAAAGAGTTGGGTTTGATTCTAGGCTCTGCATCTTCCTTATTATGTGACATTGGGCATCTCTGAGTCTCAGTTTTTGCAACTATAAAATGGGAATAGAATATGTACTTGACAGATAAGAAAGAAAATACAAACAGTATGCAACAGGGGTACTCGAGAAAGGGCAGTTATTATTATGATATGTTGTAAAATGTAAAAATTCAAATATAATAAATTCAGGAAAGAGAAGGACTAAATTGAGTGATTCATACAAAAATATTTTTTTAATTTCCTGGAAGTTCAGTGTGAAATAACCAAGTAATATGTTTTAAGTGCAGACTGAAGCTTATTAATATAAATATGTGCAAACCCAAAAGGAAGAGTCACTTGATTCCAGTTGGTTAGATCCTATCGAAAACTTTGCACTTTTCTAAGGAGGATACTTGAAAGATAGCAAGGAGACGTTAAACAACATTTGGGATAGTGGAAGACCCAGAAACCACAGTATCTGAAAAACAGTCAAAAGAAACAGTGGTGTTGGGGCGCCTGGGTGGCTCAGTGGGTTAAGCCTCTGCCTTCGGCTCGGGTCATGATCCCAGGGTCCTGGGATCGAGCCCCACATTGGGCTCTCTGCTCAGCGGGGAGCCTGCTTCCTCCCTCTCTCTCTACCTGCCTCTCTGCCTACTTGTGATATCTGTCTGTCAAATAAATAAATAAAATCTTAAAAAAAAAAAAAAGAAAAAGAAACAGTGGTGTTTATCTAGGAGAAGAGATTACATGAAAGCTATCTTCTGATATTTGAAGAACTATGATGTGCAATAGGGTATAGCCTTGGTCTGCACAACTCCAAATGGTAGAATTGGGACAAATGATTGGAAAATGGAATGAGACAGATGTTGGATTCAAAGCGTAAGTTGTTCAACAATGCAAGGAACATTCTTGAACAATAACAAGCTCATAATTACTGAAAGTATTCCTGCAGTGGGAAGAGCCAGCTCTCAAAGATAGTGTAAGAAGAGATTTTTGCACTGGAGAAGAGAGACCCTGGTTTTAGGTTAGTTAGTAACACACCATATATAGGCCACCCTCCACCCAGCCGTGGTAGACATGACTAATCAATGATAGCTTTTTTTTTTTTTCCTGTTGAACAAACTCAGCCTGGCAATCTTTTTCCATGCATGATCCAAGCTGTCACCACTAACTAGTTTATCAAAGTTGACAAACCACCTAACCCAGATGATCCCTTAGAGTCTTGAAGACCCAATAACTTAGAAATCTCCCCCATATTATAACTAAAATATGTCGGTAAACAAACTAGAAGGAAAGCCCCAGTTAAGTGCAAACACATTTTCATATATCTATGTATGTGTGTGTTTATGTCTGTAAACGTGCCTTTGTGTGTACGTATATGTGGGATAGATCATAGACAATTACACAAAATAGGAATCACGAGGAAAATAAGTCATTATCCACAAGAGCGCTTAAATAGTGAATCCCAATTGAACCATGCAACTGTTAATGGTACTGTTTTATGAATACCGATCTCTTTATTATATATAAAATTCATCCCTTTTCTTACCCTCTCCCACCTCCTATAAAATTTCAAACTCACTTTGTGAGCTGTAACTTTTGGGACATCAATGACAAGTTGATATAAAAAGAGAATTTGGAAAAAAAAAAAAGAATTTGAAGGGTTGGCAGAGATAGGGTTGGGGTACTTAGTAAACCCTCAAGAAAAGAGGGGGGGATTTTATTATTAAGCAGAAGTAACCAAAGAGGTCAATAAGAAACTAAATTACAGTATCCAGGGTTAGAGTGAACTGAGAGTCCAAGCTAGTGGGCAGCAGGAGCCTCTCAGAAAGGGTAGTATAAGACAGTGGTAGCTCCTATTTTCACTTCCCTAGCTAGCAACAAGGAGGAAGAAGGAACCCAGACAATCTAACTCCCAGAAGAGGGACAAACGTGCAAAGACATTTAGTTAGAGTAAAGATAATCCTTTCAATAAATAGTGCCAGAAAAATTGGGTATCTTATATGCAAAGAATAAAATACCTTGATCCATACCTTTCACCATATGAAAAAACTAACACAAAATGAATCACAGACCTACCTATAAAACTTAAAACCCTAAAACTCTGTGAAGTTTTCTTTTTTAAAAAGATTAAGCTATTTAAAATTTTTTTTAATTTTAAATTTTTTTAAATTTATTTATTTGTCAGAGAGAGAGGGGGAGAGAGAGAGCGAGCACAGGCAGACAGAGTGGCAGGCAGAGGCAGAGGGAGAAGCAGGCTCCCTGCCGAGCAAGGAGCCCGATGTGGGACTCGATCCCAGGACGCTGGGATCATGACCTGAGCCGAAGGCAGCCACTTAACCAACTGAGCCACCCAGGCGTCCCGCTATTTAAATTTTTAAAAGTGAGTCTGTTTAAAGAAAAATGGAGTAAATAAGAGTATCTACAGATGAAAAATAGAGTATCCACAGATGAATTGCAGATACGCAAAAACCCCTTTGCGATAGCCTCTTTGAGCTAGGGAGGATGTCATAGCCCCATCCAGGCATGGATGGTATTTAATACAGAACTCCAATCTCAGGAGGAAAGTCAGCATGCCAACCAGGAAACTCTACCGGAACTCCTGTCATGTGTGCGTGGGAAAATCATGTTGGAAGAGGGTGAAAGGAAGCTGTTGTTTGCAGACGAGTGCTCCCCAACACCCAGGTCTCAAGTGTAGGAGACAGGAACGTGAATCCCAGACTAGTCAACGCTTGTGTGGCTACTTTAGAGCAGCCTGGCCTGCCAAAGTGGGTTCAACTGGACAAGCCAGAACATGAAAAGTAGAACTAGCAACACCTGCCACTAAGAGAGCTGAAAAAGGTAGGGGCAAGTTGTCTGCTGCTCATCTCATGTCATAAATTCTTAGTCGTGAAATTATGACACCAGTTACATCTTCCTTTATCAGGATCAAACTCCAGTATGTCACAAATTATAAAACAGCTATGTAACAAGTATTATAACACACCAATTGATCTTCTAAGGAAGGAACAAATGAAGTATTCCTTCTTCACCCCTAAAATTCTTCTAAAAGCAATATACATGCATGGAGCACTGGGTGTGGTGTAAAACTATGAACTCTGTTACGCTGAAAAGAAATTAAAAAATAAAATATAAAAAAAAAATAAAAGCAATATACATTGTAAGGCTTAAAAGCATTAGCTGTAGGGTAAAGTTATGTGGGTTCGAATTCCAGCCCTATCTTCTATTCGACCTGTAAGCTCAGCCTGAGCTCTGAAACTTTCTGAACCTTAGTTTCCTCTTCTGTGAAATGGGGATGACCAAATACAAAAACAAAACAAAACAAAACAAAACAAAAAACGCCTTCCAGAGGATCAAATGATAATTCACGGGAAGGCGATTCTTTCATGGTACATTCAGCACATAGTAAGCACACAGACTTGTGGAGCCCAGAGCATCCGAAACCTCCTGCCTGCTGTATTCCCAGAGCAAGGCTTGGAGACATGGCTGACCTACCCAGTATCCCACCGCTACATGAAGGGCAGACTTGTCTTTCAAAACCTAAAGGGCTGTCATTTTTTTTTCTTTGTTTTTTATTTATTTTTATTTCTTTTCAGTGTAACAGTATTCATTGTTTTTGCACCACACCCATGTTCCATGCAATACGTGCCCTCCCTAAAACCCACCACCAGGCTCCCGTAACCTCCCACCCCCCACCCCTTCAAAACCCTCAGGTTGTTTTTCAGAGTCCATAGTCTCTCATGGTTCATCTCCCCCCCAATTTCCCTCAACTCCCTTCTCCTCTCCATCTCCCCATGTCCTCCATGTTATTTCTTATGCTCCACAAATAAGTGAAACCATATGATAATTAACTCTCTCTGCTTGACTTATTTCACTCAGCATAATCTCTTCCAGTCCCGTCCATGTTGCTACAAAAGTTGGGTATTCATCCTTTCTGATGGAGACATAATACTCCATAGTGTATATGGACCACATCTTCCGTATCCAATCGTCCGTGGAAGGGCATCTTGGTTCTTTCCACAGTTTGGCCACCATGGCCATTGCTGCTTAAACATTGGGGTATGGATGGACCTTCTTTTCACTACATCTGTATCTTTGGGGTAAATACCCAGTAGTGCAATTGCAGGATCATAGGGAAGCTCTATTTTTAATTTCTTGAGGAATCTCCAAACTGTTCTCCAAAGTGGCTGCACCAACTTGCATTCCCACCAACAGTGTAAGAGGGTTCTCCTTTCTCCACATCCTCTCCAAAACACGTTGTTTCCTGTCTTGCTAATTCTGGCCATTCTAACTGGTGTGAGGTGGTATCTCAATGTGGTTTTAATTTGAATCTCCCTGATGGCTAGTGATGATGAACATTGTTTCACGTGTCTGATAGCCATTTGTATGTCTTCATTGGAGAGTTGTGTGTTCATGTCTCCTGCCCATTTTTTGATATGATTATCTGTTTTGCACGTGTTGAGTTTGAGAAGTTCTTTATAGATCCTGGATATCAACCTTTTGTCTGTACTGTCATTTGCAAATATCTTCTCCCATTCTGTGGGTTGCCTCCTTGTTTTGTTGACTGTTTCCTTTGCTGTGCAGAAGCTTTTGATCTTGATGAAGTCCCAAAAGTTCATTTGCGCTTTTGTTTCCTTTGCCTTTGGAGACATATGTTGAAAGAAGTTGCAGTGGCTGATATCGAAGAGGTTACTGCCTATGTTCTCCTCTAGGATTCTTTTTTTTTTTACTATATTTTTTAAATTTCTTTTCAGCGTAACAGAATTCATAGTTTTACACCACACCCAGTGCTCCATGCAATGCGTGCCCTCCATAATACCCACCACTAGGCTCCCCCAACCTCCCACCCCCTGCCCCTTCAAAACCCTCAGGTTATTTTTCAGAGTCCATAGTCTCTCATGGTTCATCTCCCCCCCAATTTCCCTCAACTCCCTTCTCCTCTCCATCTCCCCATGTCCTCCGTGTTATTTGTTATGCTCCACAGATAAGTGAAACCATATGATAATTGACTCTCTCTGCTTGACTTATTTCACTCAGCATAATCTCTTCCAGTCCTGTCCATGTTGCTACAAAAGTCAGGTATTCATCCTTTCTGATGGAGGCATAATACTCCATAGTGTATATGGACCACATCTTCCTTATCCATTCGTCTGTTGAAGGGCATCTCAGAAGAGACCCTGAATTGCTAAGGAAATGTTGAAAAACAAAAATAAAACTGGTGGCATCTCATTACCTGATTTCAAGCTTTACTACAAAGCTGTGATCACCAAGAGAGCATGGTACTGGCATCAAAACAGACACATAGACCAGTGGAACAGAGTAGAGAGCCCAGATATGGACCCTCAACTCTATGGTCAAATAATTTTTGACAAAGCAGAAAAAAGTGGAAAAAAGACAGTCTCTTCAATAAATGGTGCTGGGAAAATTGGACAGTTATATGTAGAAGAATGAAACTCGACCATTCTCTTACACCGTACACAAAGATAAACTCAAAATGGATAAAGGACCTCAATGTGAGACAGGAATCCATCCGAATCCTAGAGGAGAACATAGGCAGTAACCTCTTTGATATCAGCCACAGCAACTTCTTTCAAGATATGTCTCCAAAGGCAAAAGAAACGAAAGCAAAAATGAACTTTTGGGACTTCATCAAGATCAAAAGCTTCTGCACAGCAAAGGAGACAGTCAACAAAACAAAGAGGCAACCCACGGAATGGGAGAAGATATTTGCAAATGACAGTACAGACAAAAGGTTGATATCCAGGATCTATAAAGAACTTCTCAAACTCAACACATGCAAAACAGATAATCACA